>JAJOZX010004643.1:357500-372610 GCA_023014485.1 Bathynomus jamesi
TAGGAATATGAAAACAAGAGATACGACTCTCAACATTTATTGGCCAAACGTTTCGGTCCACTCAGGGGCCATCTTCGGTGATTAAATAGAAGCATCTATATATATATTTTTTGATAGACACTTCCCTCAATGCGACTTTATAATTATTAATTCTAATTCTAATTCTCTGCAATCCTTTTTTCGTCATAAAGATCACCTCCCCCTGCTTTTGGGATCCTTTGTTATTTATTTATATACATGTGCGACCTGCCAAAGTCGTTATGTGGGGCAGACTGCCCTACAGTTAAAACTTAGGATTTCGAAACATTTGGGTTTTTCTTATCGAACTTCTCGCCCTCTTTCCACTCCTGAATCCTCTGCTATTCGGCATCATTCAGAGACCCATGACCACCCGTGCCCCCAGGACTCCTTTGCGATTTTGTCGTCTGCTTCTAATTCGCTTGATCTTAAAATTTTAGAATCCCTTTTTATCAAGAAATTAAATCCAGAATTAAACGACAGCCCTTCCTCGATAAAATTACATACTTTCTAACCAACCAACACCTTTTTAACGCAATTTACGCACTAACTTGAGTTTTCTCTTCTTTCCTTTCTCTCCACTTGTCATTTGTAACTTTTACCATCCAGGTCAGTCCGTTTCTAAATTTTTTTAAACTTTTTAAATTTTTAATTTTGAAATTTTGGTTTGTTCTGTTTTATTTTTACTTTTTTTTATTTTGTCTTATAATCTAGAGTTTTTTTTTACTCAAGTTTTTTTTTAATTTTTTGTATTAGATTTTATTATTGCACAGTATATTTATGACATTTGTATTTACTTTAGTTATATGATTGTGTTTTAGATGCTTCTATTTAGTCACTGAAGATGGCCCCTGAGTGGACCGAAACGTTTGACCAATAAATGTTGAGAGTCGTATCTCTTGTTTTCATATTCCTATTGAGGATAAGGTTCCCGAAGAACACTTCTATCGTAACTATATATATATATTATATATATATATATATATATTATATATATATACACCGTTTAAAGTGTGTATTTCTTATATTATTATTTTTGTGTATTTATTTTCTGTCAATTGTTTTTTCATTCAATATCTGACTTAGCAAATCAGAGAATGAATTTTGTCAAAGAAAGTAGACAGTCATAATTGTACGCACTCCACCTTAGACCTACAGTTTAACATGAAATCCGAACCACGTTTGTTAATTTTTTTCTCAGATGGTGTGGATTCCTTCACTAAAATTTTTTCATTTTAATCGTGTTGCAAAATGGTATATATATATATATATATATATATATATATATATATATATATATATATATATATATATCTCGTGTAAAGTGTATTTCTTATATTGTTATTTTTGCCTATATATTTATTTTCTATGTCAATTGTTTTTTTCATTCAATGTCTGTTATTGGATTTTATCTCGTATTTATTTATTTGTTTTCTCAGATGGTATGGATTTACACGAGTTTTAATAAATAAATAATTAAAGTAAATACTGCTCTTTGGCAACCCCGCCATGTATAAATAATTAAAACAAATAGTGCTCTCTGGCAATCCTCTATATGTAAATAATTAAAATAAATAGTGCTCTCTTGCAACCTCTCCATATATAAATAATTAAAATAAATAGTACTCTCTGGCAACCCCTCCATATATAGCAGATTTTGGTACCCTGAGCTCTCATTATGCGCCTTGCGGTACAGGTGAAAACATGGTCTTTCTCCTTAGGTTAAAGTTTACTTTCTTAGGTTGGGATACCCCTTTGGGGGGTGACGTCGTCCCACCTTCTCCCCCAAAGCTCCCCTTCATGCAACTTGGGGGTTTCCTCCTACTCCTTTGTTGCATAACCCCTCCCCATTACCTCCACCCCTCCATGTAACTTGGGAAGGATTACCCCTACCCCCTTTGCAACATTGAACACCATTGCAATTGCACTCTCCCATTTTGCGCCCATACTACTAACATGACATACCCTTTTTTCACCTGAACTATATAGCCCTATAGCCCGGCGGAAGTTTGAGGTAATCTTGCACTAAAGGTCCCACAATGGTTTTTTTCATGATTTTTATCTTCAGACCATGTAGAATCAGAAACTCGAGGGCGCCAAGATAGAAGATGAAAATACACTCATAAAGAACTAACCCGATTAAATTGATTGTACATTGAAAAACATTGTCATTACACAGCTTATTATATATTAGGGTTTCTTTCCCGGGATCCCGGCTGTTTTTATGGATTTGAAAATCCCGGGAATTGGCCAAATATCCCGGGAAATCCCGGAATTTTAAAATTATTTAATTTTTAGCCAAATTATGTTAAACCTGCTGCTAAATTATGCTAAACCTGTTTCCATTTTATGCTAAAAATGTGCTAAATAATTATTTTCATTTTATGGGCTATTTTTAGGGAAGAAAATACATAAAAATGCTAATTTTCATCATTTTAGTCAGTTTAGCTTCTTTTATAATAAATTCTGAATCAAAAAAGAAGAAAAAATGTGTGTAAAAAATTGTGGAGAAAGATATAATTTTCAGTATTCTTTCACATCAAAAATAAAAAGGCATACTAATGTCACTCACTAAATCATCATAATAAATGAAACCATTCTTATTTCCTGAGTACGCATGATAAATATTATGTTTAATAAATAATAAATAGCTACCACTAATTGGTAAACTCAATTCAAGTATTACAATGCATAAGTGGTCATCTAGGTATAAGTAATTGGTTATCCCAATTCTAAAAGGGTATTTTATCACTGAACAATAAAAAAATTACCGTTCTCTTAAACATACAACCATTTCCTGGATTTCCCGGGATCCCGGGAATTGGCTTCATTTTTCCGGGAATTCCCGGGACTTCCCGGGATGAAGAAATTTGCATATACTGTAAGTAAAACCCTACTGTATATGTATCATTATGGATGATTTATTGTCTTTGTCTAAATATACATTATTTAAGTTGTATTTAAGGCTGATAAGTCCATTTTTATGGATAATAATAAACGTGGCACAGCATTCATAAAATTTTCAGTTTAGCAATAAACTAAGTTTAAATTAGCATATTTTTGTCTGACCTTGGCATTAGAGTATGACGTTGACCTTAAATCATCGATGTAATGTGTCCAATGGATTCTCCGTGTCAGACAACATAGGAATGGGCACCTTAATGATTAAGTTATCAGTTGTAGTTGATGATATATGCAGAATTTCATATTTCTCATTTACGCCCAAATGGAGGGGAGGGGGACGGTTACCATAGAAACCAGCCATTTCTGCAAAACGCTAAAGGGTGCCAGCTTGGCGCCCTTGAGTTTCTGATTCTACATAGTTTGAAGATACAGACTCAAGAAAAACCCATTGTGCGACCTTTAATGCAAAGTCAGACAAAAAAAAACACTTTGGCTGCCCGACTATTAATTTTCTCGGTCTACTTAAATGTATAGGGTGGGCAAAAAGTCTGGCCACCCCTCAAGATTTACATATTTAATTTTTACATTAGAGGGGATGTCCAGACTTTTTGCCCACCCTGTACAATTAACTACTTAATTGTAATTTAGGCATACCTTTAGCTTGTTTAATAGGGATGATTAACTTTAGGGATTGTAAACAGATTTATGATAATCAAATTAATTAGTATGGACGTAGTTAAGTTGGAAGATCTTTAAAAGTTTCTCAACGACTCGGGTCTGCCTCCAAATAATAAGTCAAATAAGGCTGAAATAAACGTCTCTGTTCACGATTAAATGAACTCAGTTACAAACTATTATAAACGATGAGAATACAAGGTTTGGCCTGCGTTAAATCCTCATGTATTATAGATTTATTCCTATTTTTACCGCAACAGAACATAACCCACTCACGCTAAGTTTAGATGTCTTACCCAAGTTCGGGTAACCTACACGTAATGTTGTTTTTTGCTGTCCATCACCTTATTTGGATACATTTTGCGTATGAAAAATACTTTGCATTACCATAAATTTTTCTTGTAGTTAAACGCTAGGGATCTTTTCCGTTTGGGGACTAGCAGCGAATTTTAATGAAAATCGGTATACTAATGTAGTTTTGGTCACTGATTTCAAAAATAACTTTTTTTTTGGAGAAATGAAAAACAAACATGTTAGAGCACTTTAAATAATTAATGTGTTTTTAACGAAAATATCATGACTTAACCTAACCAATCGTCAAGGGCGTACAGTTGACCTAACCGGGCATTCAATTGACCTAAACTAGCATTCAATTGACCTAACGGCATTAATTCTTGATGTTTTCTGCTACTTTTACAGATCTGCCGGGATCCTTCAAAAAACGTATTCTTCTTAAAGTTGCACTTTTTTTCGTTTGACCGACGCTTTTGGCAACGAAAGAACTGGGTATTTTTATCAAAGGAACACACTTTCCCACACTTAGAGCACTTTTTCATAAACAGTAGCAGTTTGTGACTGTGGCTAAATTTAACACAATCCTCTGTAACTAGTTTAAGCTAGTTAAAACACATATTAATTATTTAAAGTGCTCTAACATGTTTGTTTTTCATTTCTCCAAAAAAGAAAGTTATTTTTGAAATCAGTGACCAAAACTACATTAGTATACCGATTTTCATTAAAATTCGCTGCTAGCCCCCAAACGGTAAAGACCCAACTCTAGAAAGCCGTCGTGGCAAATTACAATAAAATTACATTTGTTTTTCCGGAAATGATGTCCTTATTGTACGCAAATTAATTTGTATTATTGTTTAGTAACAATACATTGTTTAATTCAATCTATAACTGTAATTTTCAATATGGGGTTACTAAACCCACACTAGTCTCGATGTGTGCGGTCTCACACTGGTTTTCTTGGGTTAAATATCGGTATAAATTAACAGGATGAACAAACCATATTTTAAGTATAAATTGATTCTTAAGTTACAAACTCCAATCTTTATATTCTTTTTTAGTTGACTGAGCAAACTTTAGACATTTCAGTCACCTCTATGATTACGTAATATAGTGGGAGGTGAGAGGAAGAATAAAGTGGGAGGTGAGGAGAAGAGTAAAGTGGGAGGTGAGGGGAAGAGTAAAGTGCGAGGTTTTCCGACTGAACCGCGAGTTTGGTTCACTCGTTATCATTATAAAGATCTTGCTTAAAGTTATCAATAGTGTATATATAAAATCTAAATGTAAGAAAAATAATGTGTTTCTTAAATATTAGGAAACGCTTCCTCGCACTACTCAGGAAACTGTTTTTGTTTTCTACATACGAGAATCATTCTCGTTGTTGAGGAAATATATTCATTTTTCTCAGCATCAAGTGTTACCTTTTCATACTTTTCGGGTAAGCAACCTAAACCAAATTAAAAAAAAAAAAATTATTGTCCCCGAACGATTGAATTTTCGTGTGGGCCACATTTCTTTTTCATGTTATAAAACTTTGCAGTTTCATACGGAATCAGAGAATCTGAAGAAACCCTTTTGAGTACTGAAACATTATTGAATTCCTTTATTCCTGTGAACTAAATCAAAATTCAAACAGAAAAACAACGGATTTAAAGAATTTGGAATCGCCTTTCGTGATTGATTCTTAACCCTAGAAGGCCAGTGTGGGACCGCGCATATAGAGATTAGTGTGACCCCATTTAAACAATTTATTTTTACTAAACAATAATGAAAATTAACTCGCGTACAATAAAAGACATCATTTCCAGAAAAACAAATGTACTGTTACTGTACTGTACTGTTAGTGCTGGCTTTGTACAGGGTGTCCACAATGTCTTGTCACCCCAGTAAAATACTAACTGATTTTCGTTTTTCTTTCAGACCCATTTATCACTTAGATGGTCTGCCATTTCTTGGTTTATCTTTTACAGTTCCTTTTGTGAACATTTTTTTCCCATCTCAACAGTCCTTTTTGGAGGACTCGCACGATTGAATCGGTCATGGAAGTCTGCACGAATATTTTCGATGGTTTTCCCATTACGTGGTCGCTCATGGTCCTAGATACTAGCCGATATGTGTTGTTCAATCGGTTCCATGTAAATTCCACCCCCGAAAATTCCACCCCCGAAAGTTCCACCCCGAAAATTCCACCCTCGAAAATTCCACCCCAAAAAATGTAAGAATCTAAAAAAAAAAAAAAAATTAAACAGTTTTCAGTTTGGTAATTAAGAACCAACTTCTTCAAACCAACTAAGAAACTGGCATCAACGTATCACAACTGTTTGCCCTGGGCGAGGTCACTATAGTTTAAAGTTTGCAGTCACTCTCATTCATATCCACAGAAACAGGAAAGCGAAAGTTATGTGATGAAGAAAATTACATTTACGAAAAACATTATTAAGGACAATGTGAAAAAGACAAAAACTTATTGGCGATGTGAAAAGTTCTATAGTGGTTGTACCGCTCGTATTCATACACCTTATGATTCTAGTGAGCCAACAATGCTCTTTCGTTCTGGTAGTCATTCGCATCCGTCTTCTAGTGCGGAAATTGAAGCTCGAAGAGCTATGAATGTTATAAGAGATAAAGTGGAAAAATGTGGATCATCAACAACCACGCGTGAAGTGATTGCTGCATCTTTACAGTCGCTGGATGAAGAAGCAAAGTCTATGTTACAGCTCGTTAATTCGATTTCCCGCAATATTCAAAACGAGAAAAAAAAGCATCTGGAATCCCCGCTCTTCCCAACGGTCGCACAGGTTATGAGATCCCTGAATCTTTTAAAATTCTTCCCGATGGTTCGTCGTTTTTGGCATTTGACAGTGGCATTAATGACTCTTCCCGGATATTAATATTTTCAACAGAAAATGGTTTAGATGACATTGCGAATAGTAGTAGGTCATGGATGTGTGACGGAACTTTTAAAGTTTCGCCAAAGCATTGGACTCAGCTGTTCACTATACATGCTGTAATGGGAGATACTTCTTTCCCACGATTATTTGCAATGTTACCAGATAAACAGGAAATTACCTACAGAAGACTCTTTTCAATTGTTAAAGAATTACGCCCAAATTGTCAACTTAACTGCTGCATCATGGATTATGAAAAAGCCATTCACATCGCCTTTATGTCAGTGTTCCCGAATTCTCAAATTTATGGGTGTTTCTTTCATTTCGCAAAATCGTGCTAGCGCAAAATATGTGACATTGGTCAACGCGTTAAGTACAACACTGATAGTAACTTTGCCCTTAAAATTAAACGTTTTACAGCCTTAGCTTTTTTACCTATCGATGACGTTATCTAGGCTTTCGAAAACCTATCTGATGACGACGATATTCCGGACGAGTTTATATCATATTTTGAAACCGCTTACATTGGCATATGCCGTGGAAGGGGGTTCTCGCCGCAGGAGAAGTGAGCCTCTTTTTCCCATGGAAATGTGAAATGTAAGAGAGAGAATTTTAAATAACCTTCCAAGATCGAATAATGCAGCCGAGGGGTACCACAATGCCATTCAATCATCTATAACTGCTATGCAGCCAAATTTATGGAAGTTATGTGGCGCTTTGGCAAAAGAGGAAGCTTTACTGCAAACAAAAATTGCCCATGTGAGACGCGGTGATCCAGTAAAGAAAAGAAAAAAATACGAAGTTATCGACGAAAGACTGAAGAAGTTGGTTCTTAATTACCAAACTGAAAACTGTTTAAATTTTTTGACAGGTGTTGCCCATAACCTACATTCTTTTTAGTTGATAAATATTGAGTAAATTTTTACTTTTATCTGTGATTTTTAATTAAATATTTGTTTTAATTACATTTTTAAATTTTTTTTAACCTGCATTCTTTTTTCGTGGGGTGGAATTTTCGTGGGGTGGAATTTTCGTGGGGTGGAATTTTCGTGGGGTGGAATTTTCGGGGTGGAATTTTCGGGGGTGATATCTTCGGGCCACCGTTCAATCGTATAGTTGTTGCTATCACACATTTTAAGTGGATCTGAACGAAAAACGAAAGTCAGTTAGTATTTACTGGGGTGACAAGACATTGTGAACACCCTGTAGGCGAATTCGATCAAGGTTTCATTTCCAAGAAGAGGTCATTGTCATTTACAGTGTGATATGAGACAATGATATAGGACGAGAGACCCATAAAAATATTTGTGGATCTTTTAAACTATTCCCCCCCCCTCCCCCAGCTTCAGAGAGGGGGGGACATAGTTTAAAAGGTCAATATTAGGGGGTGGGAGATAATTTAACAGGTTTTACTTATCTTATTTACATAATAGAATTTTTAAGATATGTATATAAAATACATATCTTGAAAATTATATTCTATCATATTTCCTTTTTATAGAGAACCATTATTTACATAGGATAAAATTTGAATGCCCGTTAGATCAACTGTAGCCCTTGACGATTTGTTAGGTTTAGTCGTGATATTTTCGTTAGTTTCACGAAAATATCACGACTAAACCTAACCAATCGTCAAGGGCGTACAGTTGACCTAACCGGGCATTCAAATTTTTATCCTATGTAAATAATGGTTCTCTATTTATTATAAGTTTGCAATAAAGAATAAATTTGTTATTATTTTCTTATCTTATTTTTGTTAATTTGCAGAGTTTAAACTTTGGGGGAGAGGATATAGTTGTAAAGAATTAAGGGAGTTGCGTGAAGTTAATACTGTTGCCCATTTATAAAACACGAGAAAGAATTAATAAAAAGTTTATGTAGTAACTGCGTACTATGGTTCACGGTAGTTAGGATACGCTGAATCAAAACTATCTTCCGGCTTAACGTATCCCGACTAATGAAAATGATAGGACAGTCATTACAAAAAGTTTTTGGCCAACGCTGTTTTTAAAATGTGACCTGTCAAGCATAATCAGCCTTTGTGCGGAAAAAAATATTAAATTTAGATCTCTCGCAGAATTTCAACTATTTCATGTACTTATAACCTTTTTTTCAAAGGCGTGAAAATGTCGTATGTTATTGTGAAATTATTATTATTATTATTATGGATATTTTCCTTTATAACACCCCCTCCCCCCCCCCATTGTTTTACTGTGTTCTTTCCCTTGACGATTGGTTTGTTTGAGTCATGATATTTTTCGCGAGTTTTAAAAAAATATCACGACTTAACCTAACCAATTGTCAATGGAGGTGCTATAAAGGAAAAGATATATTATTATTATTATTAATATTATTATTATTATTATTATTTAAATACAAACGCATGACAGTCATTAATTAGAGTAAAAAAGTTACAAGTTAAGCGAATTACATAATAAACTTTTTAGTATATTCGACTGGTCATACTTCACAGTTCACTTTTAAAAAAAGTTTTGGACCAAACTTTTTGTAATGATTCATAAAACACAACTGAAAACAAAACCAACATATATCATTGTTAGGCTTTGCTGCAACCCAATTTCCGATATATATAGGAAGCACAAACTGTTTGAGTGTGATTGAGTGCAATTTTCTCATTATATTTTCATTTGTTTTCGTGCGAAAACAATTTCATACGTAACTGAATCTTATAAACGAAGTAAAGTTAAACAAAGGCCAAGAAAATAATGTCCTTCTCATAAACTTTCATAGGATTTTGTTCATAATAACGATATACGTTGCCATTCACCGCATATACTGTACGAGTGACGCGATGATAACGCGAATGAACTAAAACTACTGTCAGTAAAAGGAATTATTTATTTACGAGAATAATAAATTAATACCTTAATTAAATATAAAATAAAACTCATTGCTATAATTATTTATTTAAAATGGTATTGCATTCTAAAAGGAAGGCAATGCTGATGCTAATGAACAACAAGTATTTAGTAAATAAAATTATTGAAACATTTAATATACCCTATAGTGGCCTATACTATGTACAGTAGCGTGTAGCGTCATGAGCGATCTGGAGGCACATTTCAGGTTTTGTACAATCAACCTTGCTGATTTCAGAAAAGAAATAAAAAAATTTCTGCAACAAGCAGAACACCTCCTTTTTTCGCATGTAAAAAATACAAAATTCTTGTTAATTACAGTTGGCAACACTGACTGACATGGTACTTCTGGCAGCTTTCTAATTATTCTCAGTGATCATCCCCTGGAATTTCTTAGTTCTACGCTAGCTCGCTTGAGAGAAACGAGTGTTTTTTCTGTGGATGGGGTGTTCAAAAAACCCCAATGTACTAACGAAAGGTGCGTTTTGTGATATATACATTATACACATTTAAATGCAAATAACTTCACTTTTTTTCTACGTGAAGGTCAAAATATGAAACTTAAACCCCACTCTAATAGACAGAGTTTATTTCCACGACAGTTTCGACGCCCACTGGCATCCTCCTCGGGTCGATACAGAAACACGAATGAACCAAAACAAGAGGGAAAAACAGTCCAGGGACCGACCGTTAAGAAATTCGCACCTAGGTTAGATCCCATTCTCCCGACACCGGAAGGGCATTTTCATTAAGTACATTCGCGCAAATTTAAAACTATCTTCCTGTTCTAAACATACAGATTCTATTATTTTTTTTATTTTTTACATAATTATTACATTTATTATTAAATTTATTACATTTAATATTGCATAATTATTTATTACAGAAATTATAAATTTATTATTACATTGGTTATTACATTGTTGTTTATTATACAGAACTTATAAACCGAAAAACGAATGAAAAAAGCCGATTAGGAAACAATCCAGAGACCATTGAGAAATTCGCACCTAGGTTAGATACCGTTCTCCCGACACCGAAAGGGCATTTTATTACAGGGTCCACTTATAAGTACATTCCCACAAATTAAAACTATCTTCTTGTTCTATTAGAGTGGGTTTTTATTTTCATATTATACACATTTCTTTGTTTTGTTGTGTTTTACATTGTTTATAAGTTTGTTATATGTCTTAGGGTATATATATATACCTATGGATATTTATATACATAATACATATGTGCGTGCAGTATATTTTTATATATATATTGGTAAACTTATTGTTTACCAATAAACCAAGCCTTATATATATATATATATATATATATATATATATATACTCATAATCAAATATATTCTTTATTTATACGTTTGTGTTTTTGTTTCAGTGTTCCTGTGTGATACTTGTTGAGTTTTGCTGATGCAATGAGCACGCAAAGAACACGGGGATCTGCCAGCCACATTGTCTTTGGTTCTCCACTATCAGAGCTTCCTCTGTCTGAACTTCCAACCCGTATACAAGTTGCAAGGCATTTCCTCTTCTTGAAGGAGAACAAGTACACCAGCGACAGGGAGATTCTTCCGGAGGTATGCCAAACACTCAGTGACCTTTGGAATCGTGCTAACATTCCATCACAGCCAATCAAGAATGTGAAGACCAAGCTGCTCCGATTGATGGAAAAAGGCTCACAAGCATCGAAGCGAGGCAAGCAGGCCACAAAAACCAAGAAGTTCGAGGAAAGCCTGAATCAATTGTTTGACATAGCTGTCTGCCAATGCCATGATCTGTCTGCATGCCAGTGTGGAAAAGAAATGAAAGTTCCACGATGAGAGCATGCCTTTCTGATCGACCAGAGAACCACGCGGATCATGCAGATCAGTCGGGTGGATACGAATGTGACTCAGATGATGGAGAGAAGGAAGTCAAGAGAGGATCGGCTGCAAGAAAGACAAGAAGAAGAGAATAGAAGAAAAACGGAACGGCAAGAGGTAGCATCCTCTGCAGATGTGGTCGAATCAGCTCAAGCAGAAACAGACTCCAGTGGTGAAAGTGTTGGTGATGAGTGGATGGGTGATAGTGCCCAGGAGGACAGGAACATCACACCGATTCACACTGTTGCTTTGGAAGCTGACCGGTATGGTGTATCGAACAGGGCTGCTGCAGCTATCAGCACTGCAACATTGGTTGACTATGGCATCATTAGTTCTGATGATCAGATAAACGTAATTGACCACCACAAAGTATGGAGAGCACGGCAGAAGGTACGGAGGGATCTGAAAGAAGCAGTAACTTACCACGATGTGGAAGTCGCTGCTTTAGTTTTTGATGGGCGGAAAGACATGACACTTGTCAAAGAGAAAAAGGGGAACAAATGGTACGGCACAAAGAAAGTTGAGGACCACTATGTGCTGGTCGGAGAACCTGGAACCTTCTATCTAAGCCATCTGACACTGGAACGAGGAACTGGCACTGTCATTGCGGATGGACTTCAAAATGCGATTGAAGAAATGGGTATTGCAGAGAAGATAATTGCAGTGGGAGCCGACAGCACAGCCACAAACATAGGGCACAGAAGTGGAGCAATACACCTGCTAGAGTGCCGCCTGGGTCGCCCTTTGCACTGGTTCATCTGTAGTCTGCATTTAAATGAACTCCCACTGCGCCACTTGTGCAAGGAACTCATCGGCCCAACAGAATCTGCAACTCAATGGAAACGACCAATTGGCAAAGCTTTGGCCACATGTGGAAGTTTGCCACTTTCCTCTAGAGGAATTCAATGTATTGCTGATGGCCCACTCTCCGGATGTTGACCTTACTGAATTGAGTCGTGACCAAGCCTACCTCTACAGAATGATGAAAGCGATAAGGACTGGTGTCATTAATGAAGATCTTCTACGAGAGAAGCCTGGACCAATCTCCCATGCAAGATGGGTTACAATTGCCAGCAGAATTTGTCGGTTATATGTAGCGATGGCGCAGCCAAGTGATGAACTGTATTCACTCACACAGTTTGTCGTGTGCCACTATGGACCCATGTCGTTTAGCATCAAGTGCCATCCAAGGTGCACAGATGGCCCAAAACATTTCCTGGAGCAAATCAAGCTGCTACGATTACTGCCACCAGCTAGCAAGACTGTCACATGGCCTGTGATCCAAAGAAATGCATATTGGGCTCACCCTGAAAATGTTCTACTGGCAGTGCTTGCAGATGCAGATCAAGCAAACCGGAAATTGGCCATCGATGTAATCAAGACCATTCGACGAGCTCCCAAACCTGCTCAACAGCAAGTCAGAGAATTTCGGCCACCAAAGATCAAACAAAGTGCTCAGAATTTGAAAGATTTACTTCCATCAGTGGAGGAGTGCACAATGGAACCACCACTCACGAAGCAGTTCTCTGTCGAACAACTCGATAAGATCACTGAAGAGCCCCTTGTTGTCCGGATACCATGTCACTCCCAAGGTGTAGAGTGCTGTGTTAGGATGGTAACTGAAGCGTCTGGGGCAGTGTATGGAAAGGATTCAAGAGATGGTTACATTAGAGCAGTACTTAAATCCCGTGACTTTATGCCGTTGTAGTGAATACTCTTATTTTAGTTTCAAGATAAATGTTAATTTTACCGTCTTGAATTTCGGAATAGTATAAATTCATTTTAAATTAGTTACCCCATTATAATTCAATTGTGAACCACATTAATACTAATTTTATGTATACTATATTATTTTATTGTATGTAAACATAATTAATTATATATCACAATTGTCAGTTAATTATTTATATTCAAATAATTATTTTAATCTAATACCATGTCCATTTTACAAATAAATAATAGAAAACCAAGGGTTATATTTTCCACCTTTGGTACTGTCGCAGTTTCGCCTAACGGACTCAATACGGCTAGTGAGATAATCATTGGTTGGCACTTAACCAGCGGCAGTGCTTATGGCTACATCATCCAGGTTAACCTATACCGGATAGATGCGCTACGGTCCCAAGCCGTAGCTTGCCTAGGCCAACGACGACGACGTAAACCAACAATTGGTGACTCCGGAGTTGGATTCCCCCCTTTTACCCGAACGACTAGGATTAGACTGTAATGTCGTTCGTGCCCATCACCCCCTTCACCCGAGCGACTAGGACCAGACTGTAACGTCGTTCGTGCCCATCACCCCCTTCACCCGAGCGACTAGGACCAGACTGTAATGTCGCTCGTGCCCTCTGCCCCTCACCCCTGCCCGTGCGCTCTGTGCCTGCGCTCGTCTCAACCTCCACTCCTTCGTTGGTAACTTGTCGTCTTGCTTGTACGTCAGCAAGCATAGGAGAAGATGCCTGACGACGCTGGTGCCATCTCCCACTTGAGCGTAAAGCTCCCCGTCTTCTGGCCGGGTGATCCATTTATTTGGTTCCACCAAGTGGAATCACAATTCAACTTGGGAAGGATCACCGCTAGCAGGACGAAATACGATCATGTTTTGTCCTCTCTACCAGCGAGCATCATCTCTGAAGTCCGTGACGTCATCGTGTCTACTTCCACGAGTGAGGACCCATACAACGATCTGAAGTCTGCCATCCTGTGCCGCACCACTGTCTCCGAGCGTGAGAAACTACATCAGTTAATCTCAAAAGAAGAACTTGGAGACCGTAAGCCCACTCAAATGCTGAGGGCTATGCAGTACGCTCTAGGCGAACGCGCACAAACCTTCGATAAGGACATCTTTAGACAGTTGTTCTTGCAGAAACTTCCTCCATCAGCTCAGCGTGTCTTGGCCACTATGGATCCTGCTACTCCAGTTGATAAACTAGCAGAAACTGCCGACAAAGTAGTGGAGATTGACACAGCTCCGGTCAACAACGTGAACACACAATCGGAACTGGAGTTGAAAGTGAAAGAGTTAAGTCAACAACTCAACCACGTTTGTTCTCTGCTACAAAATCAACGGCAAAGAAGCCATTCTCGGTCAAGATTTACGAAGAGGCATCGTTCGAGTTCCGGGAAGATCTGCTTCTACCACTCGAAATTTGGAAAGAAGGCTAGGAAGTGCATCTCCCTTTGCAATTTTTCGTCGGAAAACCCCAGCAGCGAGTCCTAATGGCGTCTAGTACTCGCACTGCCAACCTGTTATTCATAAAGGACAGGAACTCTGGTGTCAATTTCTTGGTTGATACCGGAGCGTCAGTCAGTGTATTCCCTCAAAAATCTGGTCATACGCACTCGGAATCTCCGCCTCTATACGCTGCTAACGGTTCACGCATACCCACGTACGGTACTCAGTCGCGTGAACTAAACTTGGGCCTTCACCGATCCTTCAAGTGGATTTTCATTTGTGCTCAAGTGCAGCATCCCATAATCGGCGCTGACTTCCTCCAGCATTTCAAACTCCTGGTGGATCTTGACAAGCGACGCTTATGCGACCAGGCCACACTGCTTTCTGTTCTTGCCAAACAGGTTGCCCTT
>JAJOZX010004644.1:0-45000 GCA_023014485.1 Bathynomus jamesi
CACTCAGGTGCCAGCCAATTACAATCCACAGTTACGCAATCGGCCTCTCTCACTAATGTCATCTTAGGAGGAGACTTCAACGCTAAAGACACTAGTGGTACTGCAGAACCAAAACAACACCAGAGGCGCCAACATAGCCACACAACTAAACAGCCTCTTTATTCTTAACAACACAGAAGAACATACACACATACCACATCAAGCAGGATACTCAAAACTCCTCCCCAGACATAACGTTCTGTTCCCCATCACTAGCAACACGTACACACTGGAGAACAGAAATACAACTGTCATCAGACCACCTGCCCATCATCATTACAACACGTTTACACTCTGCCCCAACAGCCTTAGGCACACTTACAGAAATTACGAGAAAGCTGATTGGGAACAGTTCAAAATACAGACTGAAGAACAATTCAAACACAAACAGTACACCCATCATAAACATCAATACAACATCAAAGACATTCAATCAGATCATCAATAATGCAAACAAATACATACCCAAGGGCAAACATTAGGAAATACACTAGAGAATAGCCCACCTCATAAGGCAACGTAACAAACCTCAAACATAACACACAAACACCACCACAGAGAAGCCATAAAACCAGCAGATACAACAGCTCAACACAGAAATAAACAACAAACTTAAAGAAAAACAAACAAACATTTAGTGAATTCATAACACTAAACCACTCCACAGATACATCTAGGCTATGCAAGACTATAAACAGCATTACCCACTCAACAGCGGCATTCACAACTCACACACGCGGCTATCTGTCGCAGCCAAAATAATCCCAACATATACACAACAAGCTAACATTCTAGTTAATCACTATGCAAAGATAAGTCACTTAAACAGAGACAACAACCAGAAACACGCAGACAGACAAACAGCCAGACACAAGAAAACCTACAGACTCGACACGACCATTACACCCTTCAATACAGACCAGACCACCAAGATCATCAAAAACATTAAGAATTCGATGGCTACTGGACCATACAACATATCTAACATACACCTTAAACACGGGCCCACAGGAAATACTAGCTCTTACAAACATCAGCACATATTCATACCAACATTGTATTATTCCTAACATATGGAAACAAAGTAAAATTATTACACTACTCAAACCAAACAAAAATCCAACAGAACCAGCTTCCTATAGACCCATCACTTTACTCTGCACACCTTCCAAAGTAACAGAAAGACTAATTTTACAAATCACCAACCCACACATACCACATCGCCTACTCAACATGGATTCAGACCTCACCACTCAACCACGACATTACTCACTAACCTCACGCAGCACATCATGGATGGCATCAACTCCAGACGACCAGCTCAACGTACACTATTAGCAACAATAGACATTAGTAAAGCATTTGATGCTATCCCACGCTTCCTCTCATAAACAAAATAGTCAACACAAACATGCACAACAACACTAAAAGGTGGGCTGAGCAACTATCTTTCAGCTAGATACTCACATGTCACATTTAATGGCAAGTCATCCAAAAACAAGCTTTTCCAAACAGGGTCCCTCAAGGCTCTGTTCTCTCACCAACACTGTTCAACTTATACATGCATGACATTCCAACACCTATAGATAACAAGCTTACCTTATCATCATATGCAGATAACATCACTCTAACATCCACCCACAACAACAACGACACCGCTACAAATAACTTACAAACATACATAAACAGTATACAAGACTGGCACACACACAATAGACTCAAAGGACCAAAATACTTGGGGTCACATATAACGCATCATTATCTTTGCAAACCACATTCAGGACATTAAAAACAAATGTACGTCAAGGGTACTAACAGGTACAAACTTTCGACACAGCAAGAAACAACATCACTCATATACAAACAATATATTCCCTCAGTTATGGACTATGCTAGCCCATGCTGGGCACCCATTATCTCAAACACACACATAAACACCTTACAGACAATACAAAACAACGCACTTCGTATCATTACAGGATGCACTCAAACAACATCAATAGAACACCTGCACACAGAAACAAAAATACTGAAAATTAGAGAACATTTAAACATGAAGGGAACACAATTCATGGCAGCAGCGACAACTAACCCACAACACCCTTGTCACTACATGTACAATCATGCACCAACATCTCGCACCATTGAGGTAACACCAGAGAGACATTATAACCAAATACTCCATCCATACCACGCCCCACAGACATCACACAGTACAGAAAACCACACACACACACACACACACACACACACACACACACACACACACACACACACACACCTAACTCACAAAGCACTGACACGACTCGGTCCGAATGCGGTCCTAGGTGCGAAGCCGCCACCCACTGAGAAGTCAGAGACCAGCTTGAGCAGATCGGATCGAGTTAACTTAGCACGATTCCGATGGACATCACCAAACTTACAGACATATAAACACAGACTAGACAACTCCACAGACGACACCTGCCACCTGTGCCAAGACACACCACAAACAATTGAATACATTATGACAGACTGTACCGCTCTAGCACAACATAGAACACAACATCACTAGTGCGCTGAACCTCTGGTCCATCCGGAGAAGGCGATCGGTTACCCGCGTGCCGCCGGCTTGCTCGATCAGTGGAGGCTGATCGGCTAATCAACAACACAACAAAAAAATAATGTTAAAAAAACCTTGGTTTAACTTTGTTCTGATGCTATCCACAACAGAGAGAAGGCTTTCAGGAGTCACCGTCGCCATCCAACTCTGACTCTCAATTAGCTTATATTTCTCCCCGAAATCGCGCAAAATCTGTTTTTTGACTCTCTAACGCGAGAGTTAATCGGTATTTTCAATCTTTCATCTACTCAACCGGTCAACTCTGGAACAACCTTCCTCAATCCATCTTTCCCCCTGCTTGTCTATGATCTCCAATCTTTCAAACGCAGAGTTTTCATGCCTCTCGAAAACCTTGGACCTTGATTTGGCTTTCTTCTTCCTCTATAGGAGGGCGCGTTTTTGCGAGGATTCCCTTGCCCCTCCTTCTGCATTATATATATATATATATATATAATAATTATTTATATATAATATAACGTAGACAAGTGACAAGGACCAGGAAAAGAGAAGTGAATCTTTCAACGTGACCTTTAATTTGAAATTTTTACTGAGAATACTAAATGAAGTAAAGTATAAACAATATACTTAAAATTATAAATTTTCAAGGGGCTGAAAACATTTTGGGAAGGTGTCACGATTTAATTAGCCCCCGCCACCCCCACACCTAAAAAAATAGATAAATAAAATTCAACCAAACGAGTTGGGGAATTTGCCAACACTGGTCACGATACGTGGGTTGAGAACTCCCGCTCCAGTAGAGAAAATGAACCGGCGCAATCGGGGACAGTTCGACCAACGTTCCTGAATCGCAGTCTCGGCAAACTTACGGATCGCTAATTGCGCCTTCTTTTCTTCGATAACGAACGCGTTCCTAGAACAGTATCTGAATGCGTGCCTAGTTTCCCGCAGTGTGCCAGTGCCCAACTCTACTGCCCCATATAGATCACTGGATACGAAATGCAAACCTCTATCCGGAGCTTGTCTGGGAAAGATAATACCCGAGATTTACTTCATTACCTTCATCACTTTGCTCCTGTTTTGAATGGCAGGGCAAACGAGTAGGATGGGGTCAAAAGCGAAACGTTGGAAAAGTTGTCTTAAGCTTTTCCTCTCCGTAACGAATGACAACGAACAACAGAATCAATCAATCTCTCCCAACCAAAGAGAATGGAACGGAACTCCATAAATGTGTACCACCAATACTTCGATCGCGGATGACTTTCCAGATGCGTTGTTACTTCCTCAATGTCTCGCTACTTTTTTAACAGTACTTTTTAAAATACATTAAACTATAACCTAACTGAGAGCTCACCTGTTTTCTGAGAGTCGAGTTCTCCGCTTTGAGATTGGACTGGAGGTCCTGGTGCCTCTGACGCTCGCTCTCCCAGTCCACCATCTTGCTTTCCCACTCCTCGCTGGCCATCTCCAACTGACGACGCAACACCTGAAGAATAAATAAACTCGTAATAATAATAATAATAATAATATATAATAATAATAATAGTCTGAGTTGTTTAACCGCCTTCGGAGAAGACGTACACCTTCGCGTGGGATCCGAACCGCAATCTCACCAAGGAAGACTCGGAGAAGCGCCTCAATCGCCGCAATCTGAAGTCCGAAATAAAACTCGAACCCACATTCTTCAGATTAACAGCCGACGGCGTTTCACCGTGAGGATTACCGTGGCGGACTCCCGTCTTTGGTAATCGATTGTACAGCGCTGAACTCGGAAAGAACTTGAAAAATCGCGCCAATGACTCGCTTGCCTTGCTTCTCTCTACTTCCGTTTTACCAAAGTACTTTTACCTTTTTTGTCAATTGAACACCCAACATATGGAAATTCTTTCACAATTTCGAAATTTTCTTCATTTAAAACACACACACACACACAATGGTCCTGATGGTGTTCCTCCTACTGTTCTTAAGAACTGTGCTTCTGTGCTGACACCCTGCCTAAGCAAACTCTTTCGTCTTTGTCCATCATCTGGTGCTTTTCCTTCCTGCTGGAAGTTCGCTTTCATTCAGCCTGTCCCAAAGAAGGGTAACCACTCTAAACCCTCCAACTATCGTCCAATTGCTTTGATTTCTTGCCTTTCCAAAGTTTTTGAATCTATCCTTAATAGGAAGATTCTTAAACACGTTTCTTCTCACAATCTTCTTTCAGATCGTCAGTATGGATTCCGCAAGGGGACGCTCTACTGGCGATCTTCTTGCATATATCTCTGACTTTTGGTCATTCTCCTTTCGGGATTTCGGTGAAACTTTTGCTATTGCGATACGCTAGACATATCAAAAGCTTTAGATAAAGTCTGGCACAAATCTTTCATTTCCAAACTGCCCTCCTTCGGTTTCTATCCTTCTACCTGTGCCTCATCTCTAATTTCCTCCTGGCCGATCTATAGCTGCAGTTGTAGATGGCCACTGTTCTTCTCCTAAAGCTATTAACAGTGGTGTTCCTCAGGGTTCTGTCCTGTCACCCACTCTTTTCCTTTTATTTATTAATAATCTTTTAATTCGTACTTCCTGTCCTATTCACTCCTATGCCGATGATTCCACTCTTCACTTCTCCACCCGCTTCCCAAAACGTCCCTCACAGCAGTCACTTCATGATTCGCGTAGGACGGCTATGGCACACCTGACCTCTGATCTTTCTGTTATATCTGATTGGGGCAGAGAAACATTGTAGTTTTCAATGCCTCAAAAACTCAGTTCCTCCATCTGTCTACTCGTCACAATCTTCTACACAACTACCCCCTTACCTTCAACAACACACAACTCAATCCTTCCTCTTCTCTTAACATTGTTGGCGTTTACTTTTCTCGTGATCTTTCCTGGAAAGAGCACATATACTCTCTAAAACAGCTTTTAAGAGGTTAGGTGTGTTGTAACGCCTCTGCAGTTTCTTCACCCCCAAGTTGCTGCCTCTGTACAGGGTTCTTGTTCGCCCCTGTATGGAGTATGCTTCTCATGTGTGGGGTGCTCAACCCACACAGCCGTACTTGACTGGGTGGAATCAAAGGCTTTTCGTCTTTCTCTCTCTCTCTCTTCGCCGCAATGTTGCCCCACTCTCTCTTTACCATCGCTATCATAACGGACATTGCTCTTCTGAATTCGCTTAATTGCATGTCTCCTCTTTTAAGGAGAGCACGCAGTACCAGACTTTCTACACTTTTTCATTCCTTTTCTGTCCAACTATCTAATGCAAGGGTTAATCGGTATTTTCAGTCTTTCATCTACTCAACCAGTCAACTCTGAAACAATCTTCCTCAATCCATCTTTCCTCCTGTCTATGACCTCCCATCTTTCAAACGCAGTGTGTCTGGGCATCTCGAAAACCCCGGACCTTGATTTTGGCTTTCTTCTTCTATGGGAGGGGCGCTTTTGCGGGCATTTGCCCTTGGCCCCTCCTTTCTGCATAAAAAAAGAGGCACACACACACGCAACTTTTATTGACATTCACTTTCAACAGCCTCCTTTTACAAATGTCAACAAAACTTATCTATTCCCCTTAATTCACCCCCTGATTCAGCCAGAAGCACCACGTCATCAACATTCATTAGATACGACAGCCGACACTCATTCTGTTCCAAATTCAGCTTTACTATTCTTAAACACACTTACTTTCATCTAGCGCATTACCTCACCCAAATACACATTAAACAATTATGGCAACAACACACATATTACGAACTTGTCACTGCATTTAACACCTTATCACTGACACCAACCAATCTACGCACTTAGCAAAGCGGTAACAGCCAGGAAGATCATTTCCCCACGGTGTCGGGGTAAGTGTGCCCAAATGGTCAACTTTAGCCCGAGCCAGGGTTGGCCCGATTGGCCCCGACCCAGTTGTCCCCAGTGGGTTTTTTCCAGAAAAAATAACACCTGAAAAATCCACGTAACTGGGTTTTTCGGGTTTTTCCAAAATAAATCAACGAGTCACTAATAAAATAATGTAATAGATTAATTGTTGCGCAGTACTCATTACTGAAATATGAAATATGGATCAATAAAATATTCCACATTCACACAACTTGACTGAGATATTACAAACATTAATTATTTGGGCATTTTATTTTTAAGCAAAACATATACCTAACTGACCAATGAAAATACAACTTGTGGTAAATAGTTATTTTTGTAATAAGCTCTCAGTTAGTTACTTCTATTCTTATACTATTTTGGCCATTGAAAACGTGGAAAAGTCCGAAAAGGCCCGATTAAACCCGAAAAAACTCAGGTGGGTTGGATTTTGCCAAACCTGGCCGGAACAGTAACAGAGTAAGCGACCAGATGTGTTGCGATGTGGCCACATTGCAAAATCTATCATCACGAAAGAAGGGGTACAAGGGCCCAAAGTCTTCAGGTGGGCACATGCGCTCTTAAAGGGCCCAATGAGCATTTATCAAAAATAGTGTGTGTAAGGGAAGGGAAGCTGGAGGGTAAAATAGACTTAGGAGATAGGCCACATCCAACCCTCCTCTCCCCATCAGTGGGGGTTAACCTACGCGGCTAAGCCAGACAGATGGTAAATAAGGAGAGGGACGGATGGCACCAACCACCTGTTAAAAGTTTATGTGAACCGTTGCCAGAGGACAGGAACGATTCAATCACGTGATCCCAAAGCCTCACCTCGGTCTCCATGACCGTCGTCAAGAGTTGTTTCTGAAGAGAAAGAACGTCCTTCTCCTTCAGAATGGCCGAAATGCGCTGCTTGTCGGGGCGCACCTTCACCCGGGCCCCCTTTAGGAGGGACGCGGGCATGCTCAATCCGCCATCCACGCGGTTCGCGCTTCGCTCTCTCTCGATTACCACGCGATCACCCCCGTTGGGGGCAGTCCCAGGGGGTCCCGCAGTAGACTCAAGAGGTTCAGCGGCCCCAGCGGGGCTCTTGGGCGACGAAGGAAAAAGTACGACTGTCTTCGTAGGCGAGGGGCTGTCGTTCTTTGATCCGGGGGATGCAATACCCTGGGGTATCTTGGAGGGGGGCTTCGACGCCCACTTATCCTTAATGGGGACTTTCAGCACACGCGGCAGAAACACGTCTTCTCCGATGCGCACTGTCGAGGACCTCCTCGGGGGAGCTGGAGCCTCGCACCCGCCGACGCTGACTGTCACCCCACGGCCTCCCTTGGTCCCATGTGGAGGGGTATCTGGTCCCCCCCTGAGGATCCTGAAGGCGTCTTCGAGGCGGCGCTTCTCTCCTGCCAGGGAGAGGAGTTGGGCGTGGAGGTCGAGGAGGCGTTGGTGGGCAGCGCCACCCTCCGCCTCCGCCCTCTGCAGGCGCCCCATCAGATAAAGGCGGTCAACCCGCAGACGTTCCACCTCCCCCCATGCCTCCAGCCCTGGCACGAAGTCCGGCCGGGGACCAGCCCCAGGAAGCGAGTGTGGCCACCAGTCACCCCCAGGGCCCCGCCATTTCTCCGCGGGCGGGGACGCACCCCCGCCTCCCGAGGGCTGGTGGTGGGTGGTGGGGTCTGAGGCATGGCCCAACTCCCTCTCTCGCTCCTCCGCCCTCTCCAAGTCCTTTCTCAGACGGTTCCCTTTCCGCTCGATCACTTCCAGAAGCGTCCACAACTCGTCCTCCGCTGACCCCAAGGGACCCGCCCCATCGGGGGCGTCCACCAGAGGCCAACGCCCGCCTGAAAGTTCTCCCGACGACGAAGACGACGACTTGCCCATGCTCGTCGACGCTTTGTCGGTGGAGAACCCCGAATCCGCCACCGTGGGCGGGCCTTCGCTCAGGGATTTGCCCCCGGGGGTCTGTGACGGAGGCCGTGGGCGGGGGGTGGCCGCCCCCGGTGCCTCTCGCAATTGCAGATGAGGAAGCGCCTCCAATACATGGTCCCGAAAGGAGAGCAACGAATTCACCTCACGCTGAAGTTCCTGAAACAAACAGGACACGTGGTTATTCCCTTTACGAAATGAACCTAACCTAACCTAACCTAACCAATAACATTTTTAAAAGTATGGAAATAAAATATTGGAACTTCTAATTCCGAAGTACTTAAAATATTCAAATTCAGAGAAATAACTGTTTAAATAAAAATTGATGACTGCACACAGGAAACTCACTCTCTCATATATATATATATATATATATATATATATATATATATATATATATATATATATATATATATATATATATATATTATATATATTATTTCAACATTAAAAATAGCGTTCAAACAACCACCACCACAACCCTGCCAACAAGGTCACGTGTCTTCATAATTGATGACGTCACGGAGCCCTTCCCTTCCTCCCTTTGTCGACCGATGACATCACAGTTACGTCATCGATAAAAAGGTAACGTCACGTTTCGCTGAGTCGTCGTCGTCGTCCTCTAGTCACGCTTCGAAGCCTCACACTTCCGTCACAAGAAAATTCCTCCTCCCATCACCCCCAAACATTGCCTCCCCCGCTCCCTACACATTCGTAAATGTACTGAAAATGTACACTCCGTACGTGCAAAATTTTATTGTACACTACTGAATGTATTTACATTCTTTTACACGCAATCAAAACGGAATAGTTTCGCATCACTTCGTGTACAACACACACACACACACACGTGATAAAATAGTGAAGCGGAACCAAATAAGCAAAATTATTTTTAAAACAAAAATGTACATTAAAAAAATGTATAAGAAATAAGTGTGTGTGTGGTGTGTGTGTGTGTGTGTGTGTGTGTGTGTGTGTGTGTGAGATCACATTTCTTAGCTTTAAGTGGAAATTTTAAAAATCTTCCTGGATAACGTGTTAAGCCCCCCCCCCTCTGGGCTCCAGAACCCCCAACCCACCCACCCCCTTCGTATCAGAAAGATTTATTTTTAATTAAAAAATTGTTGAAATTTTACAGAAATTTCTTCATTTCAACCTTTTTTTCATGTACGAAAGTAATGTTTACGCAAAGGGTCTTCCTAATTCGTGTACGAGCAATCCGCGCAGGAAAGGCACTAATCTATGTTTAAGGGCACCGACAGAATCAGGCGTAGGCACTACTCGTGCGCGTTTTTTAGGTTAGATTAGGTTGTGCGCGCGTGTACGCGTGTTCGCTCGCACACGGAATTACAAGGTGAAATGTGAAGGATTCCATTCGCAAACAGTGTTGCACACGATGACCACCATCATGATCATTATGATAAAAGTGATCATTAGAAGGATTACAGTTTATTATTGGACCTACTCCATACTATGTACGATTACTTTTTTAAAAATAATTCTTATCGAACATTCTCACTTCCGACATCAATAATAATAATAATAATAATAATAATAATAATAATAATAATAATTTGGGGTTATTCAAGCTCGTTCGTAACACCTTACGAAGTCGTATAACGAAGGAGACCTAGTTTTACGCGTGATCCGGACCACTTCCCCATTAAGGAAGATCCAGAAAAGCAATTCATCGCTGAAATCTAAAGTCCTAACCCAGATTCGAACCGAGGAACTTCGGATTAACAGCCCGGTGGCTCGCCACTAGGCTAACGTAGGGGGGGGTGTGGTGTTCCAACGACGTAAAAGAAGAAACGACGCGATTAGAGACCGAGAAAATGGCATACTACGAATGTACTATTGTAGCGTACTTCCAAAATGGAAAACCGTTAAGTCGTTCATTACGGACGCTTCCATCGAATGTTCACGAATTAGGATCGTTGGCAAAACTCTATAATCTAGACGCAGTTCAGAGTCCATAGTTACTAACTTAACCCGACCAACCTAATCTAACCCAGCCAACGTAACCTAACTGAACGTATCACTAAGCTATTGCGGCACTTTACCGAGTGGTTTATTCGCGTTACGCGTTTCTTTCCTACATGAACGCCAAATAAGGACAAAAAAAATAAAAATGTCAACGAGAGAATGATTTAAAGATAAAATAGTGCGTGAGTATCGTATCATCTATTTTAATCATCACCTTCCAAACGATAAAAAAGTTTCTACGTTCAAAAATGTACAAAAGTGGCTTAAATTGCGCAAAACGTCAACTTCTCGAAATGTTTGAGGAGCGTAAGTTGCTTAACATTTGTTTTCATTAAATGTTAAAATTAGAATCGTCTTCTAACATTCTTCTACTTCACTCTTAACCACCAATAATAATCAAAGCCCAAAAACTCTAATCCAAAAGAAGTTAATTAGAATGCGTCGTAGATAGTGTCGTAACACCGCTTTCCGTCGATCAGCGAAGTTAAGCGACATTGGGTCTAGTAGTAGTAGTTGGATGGGAGACCCTCCTCCGCGTTCACAGTACGTAGCGACCCTTAGATGGTTCCGATCCCGCGTAAAGCCGTAAGTCTCTTCCGTCGTATTACCTTAGACGGCTTAGAGCTTAGATGATGATAATAATAATAATGATGATGTCGCGAACGAGGTTAAAACCTCATCATTACATTTTTCTAAAAGTTAAATTAAGCAAAATGTCACGTTCCATTTTTAGGATAATTTTCCCATTTATTTATTTCGATAATAATAATAATGTTTCGTTAAATGGAAAAAACTCTAATGGAACATCATCGTATATTTAATACGCTTTAATTACAAAGTTTACGACTACGTAAAACGTAACGAGAGTCCGCCTCAACTTTACTTCGATCGTCTCGTACGAGATGTTTATAATAAAATATTAAAAACGTTAAACGTTACAAAAACGTCCCGGCGTGGATCGCACGGAGCGTCCTTACAATTACCTTCACCGTTCAATGCTGTTCACCTTTTTTACTATCACCGAATAATAATAATAATAATAATAATAATCTATATATAATAAGAGAGCTGTCCGTCTGTCCGTCACACTTTCAGAAACTGTTAGAAAAAATTGTGAGAAAAAATTTCAGAAATTGTAAAAAAAAATTAGAAATTGTATTACGGGCGGTAATGTGAAGCTCAAGATTTTCATGACTGTGTTCTTTTCTGTAGTTTAGCAATGGGGGAAGGGTGAGGGTGGGGGGAAGGGTGGGGTGGGGGAAGGGTTGGGGTGGGCGGAAGGGTTGGGGTGGGCGGAAGGGTTGGGGTGGGGGTAATGGGGGATGGGTGGGGTAATGGGAGAGGGGGTTAGCCCCCAAGTTGCATGAATGGGGGTGAGGAGGTTTTGTGAGATACCAGATTCAGAAATGTTGACACAATGTGAAGCTCAAAATTTTCACGGCTGGGTTCTTTTTTTGTAGTTTAGCCTGTCTAACCGTCAGCGAAGTGACGGGAACTGTACTAGTAATAATAATAATGGTGGTGATGTCTGATTCGTCTTTCAGTCAAAAAAGTTTGCATCGTTGTTACGCTACGCGGTTTCGATGTTCAATAAATTCACACAAAAATGGATCGTGACGTTACGGAAAGCGGGTAAAACAAAATGGGATTGGGCACCATCGAGTGACGAAACGGGAAAATCTATCGCCCGTCTCGTTATAGGACCTATACTGAACGAGTACGAGAATCGTAATATGTAGGTCACGTTCCACGCAAACGATTCTTCGCAACTGTGACGACGACCCGCATACGAAAAAGTGTGCCGTAATCTACGCGCTAAATCCAATTTGATAAATTTTAAAATAAATAATGTGTTATGTACAAATTCAAATAAGAACAACGGTTATCCACACCGTTTTGTTCTAATGTCAACTGAAAACGAGTACGGGTCAATTATCATAAAAAAAAAAATTAATCATTTGGTAAAAAAAAAAAAAAGTTCAAATTGTTACATCAACTGCGAATTAGATGTTTGGCATTCTAAAATATTTGTTATCCACGCTGTACCTAGTTTTGATGAGAGTAGCATAGGTGTGCCAAACACAGTTTAGACTTTAGAGAAGAGGTTCATCAACCAATCCTTCGGTTGAACTCTGCTCATTCAGTCTTGTCTACATCTTTCACAGTATGGACTAAATTAACATTCGTAAAATAAATATATATATATATATATATATATATATATATATATATATATATATATATAACGGGTGCGGCAAAAGTAACGCCCTTTTAATAATTGTATCTTTATAGTTTTATACAGTATAACCAACCACAAAATTAATTAAATTCCAGTTATTTTTTAGTTTTTACTGAGAAAGTACTTATTATTTTTCATAAAATGCTGTATTTTTCTTAAAAACCTTATTATTTCTCTTAAAATGCTGTAATTGATTTATTTCCTTCAATAAAAGAGAATAAACTAAAAAAGGCGTTATTTTTGCCACACCCGTTATGTTAAACACAGACCGTGCATGGAACAAGGAACTCTTCTGGGAAAATTAAATCCACTATAGTCCGAATAAGTAATGGTAAATGACAAATACCAGGGGACCATTCTGAGTTTGTGTATATATATATATATATAAAACTAAAATCCCACTAGCCTGCTCGTCTGTGACGAGTGATATATAAAAGCTGGCAAGTGCATTCTAGAAAAATTTAAAATTGTATTTTAGGTGTAATAGTCTAATAGGTCTTGTTACTTAACGAGTGTGGGATATATATATATATATATATATATATATATATATATATATATATATATATATATATATATAATATATATATATATTATATATATATTTTTTAGGAATTTGAAAATAACTCAGCAAGTTTTACAACCGCCTCAAAACAGTAATAAAAATATGACAATTCTTTCCATTTCTTTGTCTCGGAATATAGAAAAAAGTTAAATTCTTTATTTCTTACCTAATTCCTATTGTGGTCTACGCTCATATATAATATATATATATATATATATATATATATATATATATATATAAACCAGTATTTCAAGGTTCAATTCCCAAACGACGGACTTGTGTTCAATTCAGAAAATTCCAAACTTGGGACAGATCTCTTCTCCCCCATCTCACCTTAATTGGCACGGTGCGTGCGCGTATAGGTGGGAAATTGTTGGCTCCCCTCACGATGATACCCTCATACCCTCTATTATTCCTCTTCCTTCACAACCTTCTCATCCTACAACCCTAAATACTTCAATTAATTACGGAAGCGCGCCACGAGGGAGAGGTTGAGTCCTGGGTGTAAGTGCGGGCGGTTGTGGGCGGGTGTGTGGCGTCGCGATTGACGACGTCAGAAGAGGAGAGAACGATTCTCTCTGCTAAAAGTGTTTCGTCGAAACCCTTCATCGAAACCTTTCATCCACCTCTCCGTAAATCTATCAATCTATCAATGTATATACGAACGTCTCATCCTTACCAAAAAACAACATTAACAACAATTGTTGTTGTTGTTGTTGTTGTTGGTTTGCCTCAGAACCAAATTGCATTTTTTTTCTACCAGTTTCCCTTTGTTGTTGGTCACGTGACCTTGAGAGAGTCTGTATGTTAGTCATTAAGGTGTCACGGAAGCCCCGGCACAAAGAGGGGGTGAAGGGAGGGGGAATTTGTAATGGGGGGGGGGAGACGACAAGAACCCAACCCCTCAAGACTTCGGCCGGTGTGTGTGTGTGTGTATGGAAATCCCACGTGAACACGCGCATGCCGCCACTTATCTATGTAGAGTAGGGGGGCGTAGCCAGCAGGAATTGAGGATTCGCCATTCGTGAGTGTTGATATCACTTCATGAAACGAGGATTTTTTAAAAACGAATTCAATTATTAATTTAAATACTTATGAATGACGTCATGCATGGGGGCGGGGAGGATAAAGTACGTGCTAAGTGCCCAAAGAGGCACTCGCTGCCCCGTTTGTACCAAAAGTGACCCCTCCTAATGACAGTGCCATACAATATGCGACACCAAAGGCTCGCACGATGGGAATTTCGTCCCCCCCACCCCGATCCTCCCTTTGTGCGTGCGTAAAAAGGAGGAAATTGAGTGTGTTTCTTCGATGAACACCTAAATCAAATGTCTTATAAAGTTACCATTCAAACAATCCTACCTTCATTTTCCACAACCTCCCTCACTCAAAATCCCCCAAATGGAGGAAAAGGCGATTTAAAACCTCTTACGCTTCCCTTTACCCCAATTTCTTAAAGGCTTACCAACGCTCATTTATTTATTTATTTATATATACACGGGGTGTTTCATAACGTGTGGGACGCACTTTCAGGATGGATTCAGGACCTGAAAACAATGAAAAAAGTTTATATAAACATATACCCGAAATCGCTTTGTTTCCGAGTTACAGCCCGTTATGTTCCAAAGAGTATCCGCCTTACCTTTAAAGGAAGTGCTCAAAATGACCGCCTTGCGCTTGAATACAGGCATGAACACGCCTCGTCATAGACGAGTATCGCTCGGATTTTCTGGCATCCTTGTTATACACGTTGGCGAAGCATTTCAACGTTGTCAATGGGTGTCACGTAAACGATGGATTTCAGATGACCTACAGGTAAAAATCGAGTGGATTCAGCTCCGGGGAGCGAGCAGGCCACGCAATGGGTCCTCCTCGGCCTATCCATTTATTAGGGAAATGGTCATCCAAAGAATCTCTGGCTACTCGACTAAAATGAGGCGGAGCGCCGTCATGCATAAACCACATACGACGTTGAACACCAAGAGGAACTTCATCCAGTAAATCGCTTAAATCATTCCTTAAAATTTTTTAATAGGATTCTCCTGTTAATCTTCCAGGCAAAACAAAAGGACCGATTAAGTTATCGGCAATAAGTCCTGCCCATACATTGATACTAAATTGTTGTTGGTGCCTTGACTGGATGATGGCATGCGGATTCTCTTCGGCCCAGTGATGAGTGTTGTGAAAATTGATCACGCCATTTCTTGTGAAAGCAGCCTCATCGGAAAACAACACGGAGGATGGAAAAAGAGGATCGCGAGCACACTGTTGAAGGAACCAAGTACAAAAAGCCTCTCGTGGTGGGAAATCAGCTTCAGTAAGACCTTGTACTCGCTGAATGTGATATGGGTAAAGCTGTTGTTCCCGTAAAATTCTCCAAACAGTTGTGTATCTTACACCCTCTGCTGCTGCTGCTGCTGCTGCTATCCTTCGGGTGCTGTCACCAGGATGTTCCTCCACGCGATTCAGGATCCGCTCCTCCAACTCAACAGTTCTGGCACTGATTGGTCTACGACCATCTGAAACTCGCTTGTTGAATGATCCTGTATCACCAAGACGCTCGTCTATTCTCTGAAAGGTCTTCTTATCTGGCAGACGGGGATTCGGAAACTTTTCCGTATACAGACGTCTTGCTGCGGCTGCATTACACTCGTCAAGTCCATACATGAGATACATGTCTGCCATTTCTCTGCTTGAATAAGCCTCCATTCTCACTTCATATGCACACTATCACCAAATAGCACAAAAACTTTAAAGGTGTTTTTTTTCACTGGACTGCACTTATTCACGGTAAGAAGTTACGAATACGAACATTCACGGTAAGAAGTTACGAATACGAACAGTGAAACACCGCGATGCACCTCTGACTGACTGATGGCTCTACACCCAACGATATTGAAACATGTCATAGAGTGTACGAAACATTACAATCGGCAAGGTCATACATGAAATAAGTCTCGTACACACTCACAAACAGTGTCGACAAGCAGTGTTTGTAAATAGTTTGCGGAAAGAATTGCTGGAACACAAAACGGGCTGTAACTCGGAAACAAAGCAATTTCGGGCATATGTTTATATAAACTTTTTTCATTGTGTTCATGTCCTGAATCCATCCTGAAAGTGTGTCCCACATGTTATGAAACACCCTGTATATGCCTCGGTGATGTCGTGGTTAGCATCGCTGACTACGAATCAACCGGTCCCAGGTTCGTTCCCGGTGACGGCAGGCAGTGCGCAGCAAGCCCAGATGTTCATCCTTACATACAGTAAAATGGCTTGGTAGATAAATGGGTACCCTGGGTAGCCTAATGGTTAAGACGCTGGGCTGTTGATCGGGAGGTCGTGAGATCGAGTCCGGGCGAGTACTTTGTAATTTCTGACTACTATTGGTAAGTCGTGGTTCGGATTCACGTTAAGTTGTTGGGCTATGGACGAGCAACAAGTTTGACCTTCGTCAGAATGAACAATTCGGGCGAAAGCAAAACCAAGGTTGAAGTTTATATATATATATATATATATATATATATATATATATATATATATATATATATATATATATATATATATATATATATGAAAAATTATTTCACGAAAGTGACACGTGAAAAGTATTTATGATGAGGATGTCATTAGACGAAAGCGCTTGAGCACCCTTTGTGTTTTTTTTTCCTTCGTGGTTTTATTCATCATATATATATATATATATATATATATATATATATATATAATATATATATATATATATATATATATAGGATGAATTTCACAATTAAACACGTGAAATGAATAAATGATACAAACCCAAAAGGAAAAAGAAAAATGATTTCAAGGCCTTTCGTGTGTTCAGAAGTACGAATACACGAAAGGCCGTGGAATCATTTTTCTTTTTCCTTGTGGATTTGCATCATATATATATATATATATATATATATATATATATATATATATATATATATATTATATATATATATATACACACTAAACGTGGTACTGATAGTCTTTTATAGACCCCCAACCTCTCCAAATGAAAAATTTTCGAATGCCATTGATGATATCAGAACCCTAATAAAGTCCCTAAACTCACCATTCCTCTGCGGCGATTTTAATTTCCCATTTATAAAATACAAAAAGGTGGGTAGAAATATATTTATACAGCAAGATAAGGGGGGCACAAGAGAGGACCAGGAGCAAGCGAAAATGTTGATAGCTCTCACAAGCGAGTTTATGCTCACACAGGAGATAACAGAAAATACCAGGAAAAATACCTACCTAGATCTGGTATTCACGAAGAAGACGAACTTGATTGCCGATATAAAAATAACCCGAACTATTATCTCAGACCACAATATAATTGAGTTATCAACAAATATGGAGATAACTTTAAAAGACAATACACATACGGAAGAAGAAACAAATTTGAGGCTTTTAAACTTCAACTTCAAGACCATAAACTGGGGAGAAATCAGATCACACATGGCCCAAATAGAGTGGAGAACAGTTTTAGAGAATAAAACAACTGATGAAATGCTAACAACCTTGGAAGAAAAGACGTTGCAAATTTTGGAAAAATATGCTCCGAAAGCACAGCCAAAAGGAAAGAGGAACTGGCTAGAGAGGCAAAAGAGGAGAATATTCCGCAAAAGAAAGAGAGTAGCGACGAAGTTAGCAAATTGTGGAAACAACAATGCCAGGAAAGTAATACAAGAAAAACTGGAAAGTATCGATAGGGAAATACAAACTCTGATAAACGGCCATACAGAGAGGGAAGAGGAAAAGGCGGTAGAAGCAATAAAGGAAAATCCAATACTTCTACAGCTATGCGAAAAGGAAAACAAAAACGTGCGCTACTATCGGGCCCTTAGGAAAGAAAATAATGAACTAATAGACGATCTGAAAGAAATATCTGAAACACTGAGAGCCCACTATGAATCGGTCTTCAGTACCCCAAAAAGTGACAAAGCGATACCTGACATAGATGCATTCTTCGAAAAGAACTTGCAAGGAGAATGTATAAGACATTGATTTTACACCAGATGATGTAGCGAGAGCTATAGGACAAATGAAATCACATTTAGCTGCAGGTCCGGGCAAATGGAACGCACTATTAATTAGAAACTGTAAAAATGAAATTGCTACACCTTTATACTGGATATGGAGAAGATGCCTAGACACTGGGGAAATACCGAGCATCTTGAAAATAGCAAACATCGTCCTTATATATAAAAGGCGGGGATAGATCTCAAGCAAAGAACTCTAGACCAGTGTCATTGACGTCCCACCTCACCAAAATATTTGAAAGAATAGTCAGAGAGAAAATCTATGACTTCTTGGAGACTGGAAAACTTCAACCCAAATCAGCACGGATTCCGATCAGGAAGATCATGCCTATCACAACTTATAGAGCATTATAACAATATTCTAGATGCACTTGCAAGTAATGAAAACTATGATGTCGTATATACGGATGTTGCTAAAGCTTTCAACAAGTGCGATCATGGTATAAGAGCACATAAAATGAAACATAGGGGAATAACAGGCAAAGTGGGGAAATGGATCTACAACTTCCTCAGAGAACTACTACAGGTGGTCAAAATTCAAGGTATATCATCATCAGAATCAGAAGTACGTAGCTCAGTACCACAAGGTACAGTGCTGGCCCCACTCCTGTTCATTATCATGCTAACAGACATAAACGGTGGAGTTAACAGCAACAGTATAATAACATCATTTGTGGACGATACAAAGATCAGCAGAAAAATCAGCGATGCAAATGAAGTGGAGGCCTTGCAGAGGGACACAACAAAATATACAAATGGTCAGAAGGTAACAATATGACATTTAACACCAAGAAATTTCAGCTCTTGAGATATGGTAGATATGAGGAAATTAAACAGACTGCATATTATGCTCCAAATAGACAGGTAATTCAGAGAAGCACAAAAGCGGTAGACTTGTGGGTAATAATGACCGAGAATGCCAAATTTGACACACAAAATCAGATAGCAATAAACAAAGCAAAAAGAGTCGCGGGACAGGTACTAAGAACGTTCAAAAGGACGGACAAGACAGTAATGATTCCCCTGCTGAGAACACCGATCATACCATAACTTGAATACTGCTCACTTTTGACATCCCCAGATAAAAAGGAAGAAATTAATAAACTAGAAGAAACGCAGACACATTTCATAGCCAAGATTGATGGCTGCAAAGAACTCAACCACTGGGGAAGACTCCGTAAACTAAATTTGTACTCCCTGGTAAGAAGAGAGGGGTATACCATAATCTACATATGGAAAATGATCGAAAAACTGGTACCAAACCTCAAACTAAACCAAATTACCATCCAAACAACGCTGGAAAATAGGAAAGGCAGAATATGTAGTGTTCCCAAATTAAAGGCCCGACAAGAGACCTCAACAATGAAGGAAATTAGCTTGGTTGTCAGGGGGCCAAGACTTTTTAGCCAGCTTTCTAAGGACCTCAGAAACGTTACAAGGGTCAAAGTTGGTCTTCAAGAGAAGACTAGATGCCTGGCTCAAGACGGTGCCAGATGAGCCGGATGTACCTGGCTATGTGCGGTGGAGAGCGCAAGAGAGCAACTCGCTTCTCCACCAAGCCAGGCCTAGAGGCGGGGCCACCAGTTTGACCTTCCGTGAAGAGACCGACGCACGAAACCGGAACGAGGTTAACGGCGTGTATATATATACAGTATATATATAGAAAGTAAAAGTTCCATTTTTTTTTTTCACAAAGCACCGCTCTGCCCATACACTCATTCACGGTATGTGCAGCCAGCAGCATGATTGTCAAGTATACAGACTGAGGGTGAACGTAGGAACGAGGGTTCGGCACGTGGTTCATGAGGAGTAGAAGCAAGAATGCATTAAGAGTTATTCTAATCGAATGAGTGATCAAATTCATAATAATTTCCTTGCTCGCTTCATTAGTTTGTATTGCAGACACTACTATAGTTGTTTATAGATTCTCGTGTACGATTCACCAGGAGCAAGATGCACCGCGAGTTTATGTTTCCTCCCCGAAGCAACGCGAATGCCCCGTTCCAACCACGAGTACATTCGTATTATCTCGGACTTGCTCCGCGCAAACTTCAACAAGAACTCGGAATGCGCAATTTAAAAAGTCCTTTTGGATCACCTGAAGATGATCTCCCCCAGGTAGGCCGAGGGGGAAGATCTTCGAAGGGTGGATCGGGCTGAGGGGGGGGGGGGGGGATCTTCAGGTGGATTGGGCTGGGGGGTTAATCTTCAGGTGCGTTCACTTGGACACTCTGGGAGGGGATCTTCAGGTGACATACATACATACATATAATATATATATATATATATATATATATATATATATATATATATATTAGCGACACTTGTAGTGCCCAACTGAAGATGCAGAGTCGTTTGCAAACAACCTATGCAATATTCCGGCAACAATTAGCGATATACCATCGTCAGCCAGACTCTGTACTGAACGGACGCATTTCCTGAGCTCTGTGATATTGCATCTACTTTTGCATATTGCTAATAATTTTACTTTTGGAAAGTTTTGAATTTTATATACTTGAGTTTATATTCACATTGTTATAGTTAAGTAATTGAATATTAGTGGTTTTTAGCGATTTAGAAGTTTTCATAGCGTGTCGGCTTAATTTAACTTAAACTTGTGACGGTTATAAACTAAGTTTTAACTGCGCGATGCCGTCGCAGAAAGCGTCGTGTGTTAGGTGCGCGGTAAACCGGTGGTATTCGGAATTTAAAGATTATAACGGCGGTCCTATGGCGATTACCGAGAGATCAGTTTGTTTCTTTTGCGAGTTAATGGAGGAAATAGTTGACATAAAACGCAGTGTACGTGAGGTAACGGAAAGACTTGCAACGCTTGATGAGGGCAGGGGTAGGGCTACGGCTAACGAAAGCCGAACCAATACTAACGTTAAAGACGTTAGTAATTTGAAGGGTGAGGTGCGTGACCTAGTTTCTAGTTTAGGTAGCTTGTCGGGAAGGTTGGATAGAGTTGAGGAAGGGGTTAAGGTTGGTCCGAGATTAGTAGATGGGGAGGGATTTAGAGAAGTTAAGGGTGGAGCTCGGCCGCGTACGTTAGGTGATAGGAATCCCCCCGCTATCGAGGTTTCGAACCCTTTCGCCCATTTGGAAAGGGACGTGAATGAGGGGGAAACTATTTTAATTGGGGACTCTTTAGTGCGCCATATGGACAAAGAGTTCGTTGAACGGCATCCAACCAAGAGGAGGAGGGTCTGTCTCCCAGGGGCCAGGGTTGACAGAGGTAGAGACGAAGTGGATAGGATTGACGTTGCCTCCCGTCACTCGATGTTGGTGACGATGGTAGGAGGCAACGACTCGTATAGGCCCAATACGAGTGTGCCTGACCTTTTGCAGAGATATACAGTAGGTGGTTAATTAGGTCCCTGAAGGCGATGTCAGATAGGTCTTTAGTTCTAGGTTATTACCCCTAGGAAATTTTTGGGTCTTAGGATTACGTCAAAAACAATATTTTTCAATAATAAATTAGAAGAGATTTGTGCTGAGGAAAATGTACCCTTCGTAAAGCTGTGGTCAGAATTCAGTGATCCTAGCCTTTTTGTAAAAGATGGGGGTGCATTTTAACTAAATAGGTAATGCTAGGCTAGGTAGGTTAATTGACGAAAACGTACGAAAGCTGTATAGGTCGAAGCCTTCTTTAAACGTTGTGGGTCCGGGGAACGCGGGCCCGACGTGAAAAATAGTTTAAAACGCCGGCCCGTGATAAAAAATAACTTAAACGTCTTTTATTGTAACGCGCGTAGTATTAGAAATAAATTAAACGAATTTAAGGCGATAATTTATTCCGGCAACTACGATATAGTTGCTATCACTGAAACGTGGTTAAATACCGTGACTCGGGACTTGTTGGGGGAACTTAATATACCGGGTTTTAAACTCTTTACTAATGATAGGTTACATAGGATTGGTGGTGGCGTTTTGCTGTACATTCGTAATTCCCTTAGGGCTATCGAGGTTAAGATAGATTTTCCGGCAGCAATTAATATGCGTTGAAGTTAGGGCGCGTAGTATAAGTTTTAATTTTGTTGTTTATAGACCTCCGATTCAACCCCTCGATACCGATACTAGATTTTACTCACTTCTTGATAACTTTATTGACAATAGGAACAGTATAATTGTCGGAGACTTTAACTGCCCTAATGTTAATTATGAGACTTTTACTGGTAATGGGGAGGGTTTGAGATTGAGTTCATGGAAGATAATTTTTTATGACAGATGGTTACCGAACCAACGCGAGGTGACAATATTTTAGACGTAGTGATGACGAACGGCGAAAATATAGTCGAAGGTTTAGAAGTAGGCGAGAGTTTAGGATGTAGTGAGCATCAAATTCTTAGGTTTAAGTTATTGATTGAAAACACTAAGGATAGAAACTTAATAGACGTCCCTGATTTTCGTAGGGCCAATTTTGATAGTTTTGCGGATAGGATGAGAGTAGTGGACTGGGATAACTTATTTATGGGTAATGACACAAATTTGCATTGGGAGGCGTTTAAAGAAAGTTTTATGAATATTGAAATGGAGTTTATTCCTCGTAGGCCCAAGTGGTGGACTAGGGAAATAGGAGAGTTCGTAAACGAGCGTAACAGAGTGTATAGACTTAATAAACGCAATGGCAAGGCAGCTAACTTTAATAGATACTGTATATCGAGCTTAGACGTCAGGTTAAAAGATCAGTTAGGAATGCTAAGCGTAATTTAGAGATACTTATAGCTGCGGATAGTAAACATAATCCAAAAAAGTTTTTGAATACGTCAATAATCGTAAGCCTATAGAAGATAATATAGGCCCTCTAGTGGACATTAATGGCGATGTGGACAATATCGTTCCATTTAGCAGCGAGACTATTTTGGATGAAATAACTGTTTACGAGGGTGAGAGATTGCGCATTATATCGATAGGCTAAAAGTTAGCAAGGCTCCAGGCCCTGACGCGTTTTATCCTAGACATCTGAAATATTTGAAAGACGTTATCGTAGGCCCCTTAACGAAGATTTTTAATCAATCACTTGAAATGGGGATTATTCCTGGACTTCAAATTAGCTAACGTCACGCCCATTTTTAAAAAAGGCGACCGCACAGTAGCTAGCAATTATAGGCCCATTAGCTTAACGTCAATTGTCGGTAAACTTTTGCAATCCGTAGTTAGGGATCGTATCATCGATCACTTAGAAAGTAGAGATTTGATTAATAGTAGTCAGCATGGGTTTCGACACCATAGGTCTTGTTTTTCGTTATAAAATTCCAACAAATTAGTTATAGTGCGCGAATACGATAGGCATAGAGCGGCTGACGTTATTTATTTAGATTTTAAAAAAGCGTTCGATAGTTCCGCATTGAAAATTAATTGCGAAAGTTAAAGCGCATGGTATACGCGGTCAGGTTGCTAACTGGTTAGAGGGATGGCTTCGTGCTAGGAGACAGAGGGTCGTTGTTAAATGGTAGTGAATCGGAGTGGTTGGATGTAGGTAGGGGTGTCCCACAGGGTTCAGTGTTAGGCCCATTGCTATTCGTAATTTACATTAACAACATAGATGTAGGATTGACTAGTAACGTGTCAAAATTCGCGGACGATACTAAAATAGGCGGTAAGGTTGTTAACGAGGACGATAGAAATATGCTCCAAGACGATGTAAATAGGATTATGGAGTGGACGGATAAGTGACAGATGCAATTTAACGTAGACAAATGTAAAGTTTTGCATATAGGTTCTCGTAACAATAATTACACGTACACGATGGATGATAGAGAGTTAGCGAGCGTTGACGAGGAAGTAGATTTAGGCGTACGCGTATCTAAGGATTTAAAAGTTAGGAACCAGTGCCTGGAGTCTTGCGCAAAAGCTAATAGGATGTTAGGCTTCATAGCCCGTAATTTCGAATTTAAATCGAAGGATATTATATTGCCCCTTTACAAGTCCCTAGTCAGGCCTCATTTAGAATATGCCGTTCAGTTTTGGTGCCCGTATTTGCGTGAGGATATTGATAGGTTAGAAAGGGATCAGCGTCGTGCCACGAAACTAATTCCGTCATTGCGCAACAAGCCTTATGAATATAGGATTAGAGAGTTAGACTCGCATTCACTCGAAACTAGGAGATTAAGAGGGGAGCTTACTGAGGTTTTCAAAATCGTTAATAAAATCGATAACGTAAATTTTGACAAACCGTTCACTTTCGATAATAGTAATACTCGTAATAACGGACTTAAGTTGCGTGGCAGACGTTTCATTAGTAATATCGCTAAAAACTTCTTTACGTTTAAAGTAACTGAGAAATGGAATAATCTTCCCGCGCCCGTCGTGAACTCTACCAGCCGATAATGCCAGCTTGTAACATGCCAGCGTGTGATGCCAGCAATGAAATTATTATTAAAAAAAAAAATTAGACTAACACGAACGTAGATGTAGCTCGTAGCGTAAACTAACCCACTTTTTGTTTTACTCTACGTACTTTTTTTTCTTTTCTTATCCTCTCCTTACTTGCATCTGTAGTTTGCATGGTATGACAGTGAGTTAAGACTGTGTTTGCATGGTTTGCAAGCGTTCTTATTTTACTTCTTTTCACCTTTCACCCCTTTCCTATTCTCTCCGACTATTTTTCTGACTTGTCGGCAGTGGCCGACGGATGATGATGGTTAGTCTTTTTTCTCTTCTTCTGAATGAATGTTAACCCACGAGTGATTGGTGTTGCTACTTACTTAACCCCTTATTCTCTTCTCTTAAACCCCTACGCTTTCCTTTCTCTCGGGCTAACCTTAGAGTGGATCTTAGGGTCTTTGTTAGCCTTAGCTTCTGTAGATCTGTATAACTCGATCAAGATGACGTCACATCGCGAGGATGTCACTCAGGACATGCCTTGACTCGCGTTTCAACTTCGTTACAAGAACCTCTGGACGCACCCCGACTTCTCTCCCTTCGAACACCAACTTTAGTGACCCACGAGCTACCATCACGTGAACATCATTCGTGCAAGCTCATTTGGGTTTCGAGTCATTCACCTAACTTTAACCGGGCGGGTTAAATAAATGTCAAGCCATTATTTTATAAGCATTAATTCAAGTGTACACATTATTTCCAATGTAAACAATCAGCAATACTGTCGTTTTCATTAATCAATTTAATTTGTGAAATAAAGGAAGAAAACTACTCCTATTAATCAACCTAATTAATAACTTATTTAGTAACATTCTTTGATCTGAAAGATCTGGTGACCTCGGCCAAAGCATTTATTAAGAACAAGTATTTATAACCATTATAAAATAACGGTAATTACCATCATTCCTTATAAGTTATAGTACCGATTTATCAGTGCTGTGTTCGTTATAACCTTTGGTTAGCTTCCGCCCGAATTGTTCATTCTGACGAAGGTCAAGCTTTTCACTCCACCTTAGACCTACAATTTAACGTGGAATCCGAACCACGCCCAATCAGCAGCCCAGCGTCTTAACCACTAGGCCACCTAGGGTACCCATTTATCTACCAACCACTTTCTTTTTTATTGTGTGGAAGGATGAACAGCTGGGCTTTGCTGCGCGCCGGCTGCCGTCGGGTCTCGAACCCGGGGCCGATGGATTCATAGTCAGCGACGCTAACCACTACACCACCGAGGCGCAGTTACTTTATAAATGTAATACCGTTACTACAGTCTAAATGTAACGCCGTTATCGTTAGTTACCATTTTTAAAAAGTAACGAGTAACGGCACCGTTACTCGTTACCGTTACTTTTAATGAAATGTAAATATATTATACATATGCATAGGTATATTATAATTTATATATATAAAATATTATATTATATAAAACATTCGCTTGTGCGAGTATGTGTTGGTTTGTATCCACTGGTTAATGCATAGGCTATGAAGTCTGTGCACGCCTTCATTGCGTTGTTATGACTTATAAGGCATAATACTTTCAAAAAAAGTGAAACAAAATTACTGCAAGATTTATTACTAGGAATTGCAACACAACAGAGGATGTAGCATACTATTGATACTAACTTACTAAAGCTAGAATATACCAGGAAAGTTTAGTTTTGCAAAACAATAATACGAAATACTAAAGAAATGAATCAAATGAGTTATTGTGCATGGCAATGATAATTGAAATTTACTAGCTAAATATACAAACTTAAGAACTATTATTCAAAAGATCTTTAATGGCCTTTAAGAAAACAAGCTTCTCAAAAGTTGCATCTAAGAGCGAGCCTCGTTTCGGACGCAGTATATCCTTACCTACTGAAAAAAAAACCGCTCAACAGCGGCACTAGATGGTATAGGAGTGTTAAGTTTAATAAACATATTTTTAAAGTTAGTGGATGGGAAGGATGCAGAGCTAACGTGCCGTGAAGGCCCAGATGAGAGGAATGACGAAACCTCTGTTGAACTTAGGTCCCTCCCTGCTCCAGGGTTCTTCGCCGTTTTTTACTTTGACAATGCTGTCAGTAGGGGGAGAGGGTGAATGTGGGTAGGCTGCCAGCAAGTCAACGGGCAACATGCACACCTCGCTCATAGTAAAGGGACAAATTTTTAACGATTAATGAATAATGAATGAGGATCGAAAGAAACTAATTGCGAGCTACGATAAAAAGTAACGACTAACGAATATATTTCCCTAAGAAAGTAACGTCGCTACTGAAAGAGTTACTTGATTTGAAATGTAACGCCGTTACCGCTACAGTTACTAAAAAAGTACCGCGTTACTGCCCAGCTCTGCCGGATTTATGCACCAAACATGGCTACATATCTGGCCATTAAATACATAATTATAAATTGGTGTGTGTAATATATATATATATATATCAGGTTGTAACAATTTCTGCTCGATTAGAAAACGGACGATAGATAATAGAATAACCAAGTTGTGAAATAGTTTTAGAAATGTTGCAAAATACACGCGGCGACAGGTTCGCACAGGTTTTATCACGATACAAAATAACTTAGGCTAATGAATATTTTCTCTGGTGTTTTTCATACAGTTACAACGCCAACCCTACGATATTACAGTAATTGAAAAAAACATGGAGCCCACGAAAGAGCATATTCGACAAGTGATGCTGTTTGAGTTCCATAAAGGAGCTAACGCTAGTGAATCCGCAAGAAACATTCAAAGAGTTTATGGAAATAATGATGTGAGCGAATGGATGTGTAGGAGATGGTTTGAGAAGTTCAAAAATGGAGAATTCAGTCTGAAAGATTATCAACGAACAGGACGACCAAATGAGTTAGATGAAGAGTTGCTGAAAACAACAGTGGAGGAAAACCCAACGGTAACTGTAAGAGAACTTGGCCTGCAACCAGTGGTGTAGTCGTAATTTCTTCAGTGGGGTAACGCAGTAGGGTAACGCTAAAAGTAAAATAAAACCAGTGGGGTAACGCCGTTACCTTGCGTTACCCCCGGACTACACTACTGCCTGCAACTCGGCATTAGCCATATGACCATTCATAGACATTTGAAGCTGTTAGGAAAAGTAGTGAAAGTTGGAAAATGGGTTCCGCATGATTTGTCACAAGCGAATCTTCAACATCGAATCGATATTTGCACATCACTGCATTCTCGGCAACTGTGCAGGCACCGTTTTTTAATCGGATCGTCACTGGGGATGAAAAATGGGTCCTCTATAACAATATTAAGCGTCGACATCAATGGCTTAGCCGTGAAACAAAGCCTGAACCTCAGCCAAGGAATGGACCCCATCCAAAGAAAATTTTGCTATGCGTTTGGTGGGATATGCGAGGAATTATTCATTTTGAGCTACTGCCAGATAACCAAACAATCGCAGCTGAAGTCTACTGCCAACAACTCCAACGATTAAAGATGTCATTATAAGAAAAACGTCCTACATTAATTAATCGCAGAGGTGTTCTATTCCACCAGGATAACGCGCGCCCTCACACTGCTCGAATCACCACTGCCCAATTGGAGGCATTTGGTTGGGGAAAAATGCCTCATCCACCTTATTCTCCGGACATCGTACCTTCAGACTACCATTTATTCAGAAGTCCGCAACACCACCTAGATGGACAAAAGTTGCAATCCAGGGAAGCTATCGAAAACGAAGTGATCGCTTTCTTTTTAACTCGAAACCAAGGGATTTCTTCGAACGTGGCATAAAAAAACTTTTCTACAGGTGGGAGGTTATAGAAAAAGCAGGGAATTATATTGATGATTAATTTGTCATTATGTCATTTAATTTTTGTTGTGAATAAACTAAAAAATCGAGCAGAATATATGTCAATCTTTTATATATATATATATATATATATATATATATATATATATATATTATATATATATATATAATAAGCACACCGGACAAAAAATTAGTCACCCCTAATAGCACCGATAGTAGGAAGTTCAAGGTCACACAGAGGGCGCTGATGTAGCATTGGTAAGTGACAAGTAGCGGTGACGTAGCACACAGGATCAGATCTGTTTCGTGAGGTGGTGAAGAACAAAGTGTGTGTTGGATATAGTCTGCAAAATGGGTCGTGAGGCAGACGTTACTCAGTGGCAAAAAGGAGCCATCGTGTTTGGCAGAGCCCACGGACACAAAATGTCTGAAGTAGCCCAATTTGTTGGTGTGTCAACGCGTACTGTCCAGCGAGTTTACAAAGAGTGGTGTAGTTCGCAATCAACTGACAATCGACGGCGTAACTGTGGCCGGAAAACAATTCTCGACAATAGGGGCCGCCGCCATGTTTCTCGTCTAGTAACTGCAAATCGTTTTCAAACCAGAGAACAATTGCTCCAAGAAACCAATGAGGTTCTCCAGCGACCAATTTCCGAACGGACATTGCGACGAGAACTGCATGCGATGGACATCTGGAGCAGGGTACCACGGAAGAGGCCGCTGTTAACAGCAAGTCACAAATTGGCACGTTATAAATGGGCTCAGAGGCACAAAAACCGGACTGCGGCAGATTGGAAACGTGTAATTTGGTCCGATGAGTCCCGTTTTTGTTTGTTCTCCAATGATGGGAGGCGACGAGTACATCGCAGGTCCAATGAAGCCTTTAATCCTGAATGCGTCGAAGGTGTTGTTCAGGCTGGAAACAGAAAGTGAAGCGCAGGAATAGACACCCACGGACTCTGGCGGAACTTCGGGACCGGCTGATGAACAAGTGGCAGCAAGTCGATGTTCAGTACATGCACAACCTCGTAGAGTCTCTGCCTCGCCGGATTCGTGCGGTTATCAAGGCCAGAGGCGTCGTCACACGTTATTAGGTACAATCTGAGAGGGGTGACTAATTTTTTGTCCGGTGTGCTTATATATATATATATATATATATATATATGAATAGAAACGACGTAAATAAGGAGCGTCTCTGCACACGGGGAAGAGAAATAACGAATAAATGAAAAATGAGGCGAACCGCCCGGGAATCGAACCCAGGGCCTTCCAATTGCCGGTTGGATGCGCTACCATTACACTACGGACCTCGATCAATCATAAATCGAAATTCTCCTACATAGGGCAGAAACCAATGCCCTGAGAGGGCACCCTCGCAAATCGTGAATATGTGCATTTAACTACAATGACCACGCAGTACGGTATATAAATGAATAGAAACGACGTAAATAAGGAGCGTCTCTGCACACGGGGAAGAGAAATAACGAATAAATGTGCAGAGACGCTCCTTATTTACGTCGTTTCTATTCATTTATATACTGCGTGGTCATTGTAGTTATATATATATATATATATATATATATATATATATATATATATACTGGTCAAAAAAGAAACGCAATTTTTGAGATTTATTAATAAACATGAGGACTCAGTATATAGTAAATGATTCTTTAACATAACAAACAGTCAATAACGCGTATGGCCACCCCTAGCCACAATGCAGGCTTGGAGTCTGGCCCTCATCGACCTCAACAGTCTCTGCAGGAAAGCAACAGGGATGGCCCTCCACTCTTCAATAATTGCATTGGTCAGTTCCCTGATGTTCTGCGGCTGATGCTGACGTCTGCGAACTCACCGTTCAAGTTCATCCCATGCGTGCTCTATCGGTGACATGTCTGGGCTGAAGGCTGGCCATGGTAAGGTCTGCACCTGTTGTCCCTGCAGGTACGCCTGCACTATCCTGGCTGCATGAGGTCTGGCATTGTCCTGTTGCAGGAGCACCAATTCTGGATGATGCCTCATGAATGGAAGAACATGTGGGTGAAGAATCTCATCCCTGTAGCGCTGGGCAGTCAGAGCGCCATCAACAACCACCAGCTCAGTTCTTGAAGCAAAGGCAATTCCTGCCCAAACCATGACACTTGGTCCTCCCCCATCTGTCATGCTCCACTACTGCAGCATCTGAGTATCGCCCCCTGGTCGTCTGTATACCCTGACACGGCCATCAGAATTGGACAGTCTGAAGCGAGACTCGTCAGAAAAGAGGACTTGGTTCCACATTCTTTGTGTCCAGTCACGGTGCTGATAGGCCCATTGCAGGCGTCGTTGCCTTCTTGCATCAGTGAGAAAAGGACCTCTGTAAGGCCTGCGGGATCGGAGTCCTGCATTACGGAGTCGGTTTCTGACGGTCTGGTCACTAATTCTGTTGTTGTGGATACCAGGTGTCTCTCTGGCTGTCTGACGAGCATTCCGCTGCCGATGACGCAGGTGCTGCAGTACAATGTGGCGATCCTGGCGTTGGGTCGTCACACGAGGTCGCCCACGTCTTGGCAGGTCCTGAACACTTCCTGTGGCATTGTACCGTCTAACAAGCCTAGAGATTGTGCTGGGATGCACATGCATTCGTTGTGCAACTTGGACAGCAGACATGCCTGCATCCAACATGCCCAAGGCACGACCTCTGTTGACCTCTGAGAGTCGTGGCATGCCTCAATCGCGGGAAAAAGTTTGGTTTTCTCAACGGGCAGTGTGTATTCTGTGAAGTCAAAGAAAAAATGCATGCCTTCATAAAGAATACATTCAATTTAATCTCTGTTTATTGTTTGTAACAAAATGGCGTCTTAGCCGGGATTAGTCAGGTTTAAAAACATGCACTAAGTGGCTTTAAAAGATTTGAACAAACATTTAACCATAATCTTGAAACTGTGATAATACCACTAACAACTTAAATTTTACACCATATGCAAGCTAATTGCGTTTCTTTTTTTGACCAGTATATATATTAGGCCGGGTCGAAAATGGGAATTTTTTTATTTCTTAAAAAGTACACTATGTGAGAAGTTTCATTTTGTCATCTTAACAAAATGTTAAAATATCAAGCATGTGCTATCCCTGATACCCCCCAGCACATACCCCCCATTTTTTATCCTCATATTTGCATATATTTAAAAGGGAAAAAATTTTATTTCTTAAAAAGTATACTATGTGAGAAGGTTTTTTTTATCACTAACAAAATATTAAAAAATCAAGCATGTGCTACCCTACTACCCCTATCACATGCCCCTCCTTCCTTTTTTACCTTCATATTTGCATATGTTTAATGTTGTTATATGTTACATTAAGTTGTTTGTTTAATGCTTGATATTTTTATGTTTCAGATAAAGAGAAATAATTTTTCAGATAAATAGAAATAATTTGCATTTGCTTTAATTATAATTCGAATTATCATAAATTATAAATTACATATAATTTGATTTTACGTCTGAATATAAACTATGACTACTAGAAGCAAGTCTTCAAATGCAGCCTTTGGATATTCTAAGGAATTCCCAGCAGCCATGACTCCTTCAGAAGCAGATGTGAGACACTACCTTTTTGTGCGCCGTCGTGAAGAAGCTAAATCAAAAGGATCGGCAACTGCTAATGATTGTTACAGGGTTGTTGTAAAAGATACTGAAGACATTTGGATGAAATTTTCTTTTCCTACGATTAACACCAAAGGTATCTATCTTAAAGTCAGTCGACTAAAATAGAAGAAGCCTCAAAATTGAACATAGTGCTCTTACATTGAAGAAATGAAAGTTTTGCCTTAAAAGTAGCTCAGTATGATGAAATATTTGATACGGTATATCTTTTTGTGAATGCTATGATAAGGAATTGATAGGAAATTTTGCGGGTGTAAGGATAAAATACCAATGGCAGAATGGGAGTCTTTTGTGGGTCAAAAACAAAGAAAAAATCAGTTAGGACCAATTGATCGCATAGCTAGTTCAACAAAGAAGAGATCTTTAGCAAGAGCCCAAGAAGCACAAAACAGTCAACTAAAAGCACAAGAAGAAATGACTGAAGCCACCAATGTTTTACCATCGGAATTTATAGAAAATACCGAAGAAGAAATGGATGTAGATTATGAGGCCGATTTAGAATTGACTGAGAATATTCAGAACAGGCACTCCTATAAAAACCTAGCATTAACAGCAGATCGTTATCGTGTAAGTTGTAGAGCTGCAGCTAGAACAGTCAATGCAGCCTTAAAAGATGTGGGGATCCTTAACCACACCAACATGCTTGACAGAAAGAAATTAGAGAGAGAAAGAAATCGCATGGGTAAAACAAATACTTTTAGGTCTAAATCCGAAAATCTGAAGATCGAGCGCCTTGGATTTGATGAAAGGAAAGATAACACATTAACTAAAAGTTAACGACTTTTTTCCGGCACGCGATTCCCCGGGCTCACCTTAAAAAAAATTAAAATAAATAAATATCCAAATTCTTCGCTGAGTTTTATATTTTAACTTAATGTTTTCTGCTAAAAAATGGTAAAGATTAACTTTTGCATCAAAGATTTGACGATTTTGGCACGCTCACTTAAAAAGGTTGCCCACCCCTGATCTATGTAGACCATGTCACACCAGATAATGGAACTGCTCGCTGCATAGCAGAAGAGTTGATAACTATTATTACAGACTCGAACAGGAAAGATACTATCAAAGCTTTACTGTGTGATTTTACTCCTGTAAATACAGGAAAAATTGGTGGAGCCATAAAACTGGTTGAAATTCATCTTAACAGACCAGTGCAGTGGTTGGTGTGTCTCTTGCATTTGAATGAGCTGCCTTTTATGCACGTCTACAAAGCCAGTGATGGTAAAACAACAACAGGTCCAAATACTTTTGTGGATTCAATTGGGAATAAACTGAAAACAGATTTAACAAAATTGGAGGTAGTCAAATATTCTCGCGTAAAGGGAAACATTAAAGAAATTCCAGCAAATGTTGTGAAGGAGCTAAGCAGTGATCAAAGATATCTCTATGATGTGTTCCTGGCAGAGCAAACTGGAGACACTTCTCAAGATCTGTTCACTTGATCCCCAGGTACCCTTCACCATGCTCGCTGGCTAACTCTAGCCAACAGGGTCCTTCGATTATATATCCCATCGCCAAATCCCGATAAAAACCTTCAAGATATAGTCAAGATGATTATGCAGTGCTATGCTCCAGGGTGGTTTTGGATAAAATCTCATCCTAATGCAACTGATGGTGCGTATAACTGTTGGCATTTAATGTGCTTGCTTCGAAATTTAGATGAACAACATAGATCAATCATAGAACGAGTATTAAAGAATAACGCCTACTTTGCCCACCCACAAAATATACTCATATCAATGGTAACTGACAAGAGACTAGAAATTAGGGAGCAAGCTATTCAGAAAATCATCCTTTCAAGAACGGGATTTTCAGGTACCAGAAACTTTGAGTTGCCTCGAACCCTCAGTTTCCAATCTACTGACTACACCGAGATGATCGATTGGCAAAAAGAGATCATTACTCCTCCACCGCTGCTAAACAATTTTAGCGACGATGAGCTACTACAGGCTCGATGTAAGCCACTGGAGATAGCTTCTTTTCCATGCCACAGTCAAAGTGTGGAAAGGGCAGTGAACCTAGTAACGAAGGCATGTCAGGAAAGAATAGGATATGACAACCGTCATGAAGTTTATCTTAAACTCATTAGAATCAAGGCGAAAACTGCCCAAGTTTGAATGGAAGGCCCAATGGAATGAGTAAGAAACATATGAAATAAAATTTCCTAATGATATTGAAAATTTCTTCCCTTTTGATGTGATAAGGAACAATGAAAAAGGGAATTGAATTTTAGCACATTTATTATGCCTCTAATTTTTTCTTCTGAATATATTGTTGTACTTAATTAATTTTCCTAATACTGTACATTATTAAATAAAATATTATACGTTAATAAAGATTTGTCATCAAAAAACCTGAATATAGAGTAAGTCTCGTACAAATGGAATATTCTTCAATATAGGTCAAAAAGTGAAAAATTGTGCCAGGGGGTAGGAGGCTCTAAACAGCTAAAATAATTTTGAGGGGGTTCCTGTGTTCCATTCAAACCCCTCACAATATGTACCTTTTCAATATAAAATTTCGATCCGGCCTAATATATATATATATATATATATATATATATATATATGCCCGGTTAGGTTAACTGTACGCCCTTGATGATTGGTTAAGTCGTGATATTTTCGTTAGTTTACTGTCAAAAAATAACAAGAATATCACGACCTAACCTAACCAATTGTCAAGGGCGTACAGTTGACCCAACCGGACATTCAATTAACCCAACCGGGCATATATATAACCTTACAAAGGTTCCACGTGATGATTTCTCATTTCGCGAAGGTCAAGCGTGTCGCCCCTCCTCTCGAGTTGGCCTGGTGAAGCAGTGAGTTGGATTCTTGCGCTCTCCACCTCACATAGCCAGGTACGCCCGGCTCATCGGGGATTGTTCTGAGCCAGGCGTCAAGTCTTCTTTTGAAGATCTCCACTGCAACTCCCTTCGTGTTTCTTAGGTCTTTGGGCAGCTGATTAAATAGTTTTGGTCCTCTCACTACAAAACTATTTTCTTTCAGGGTTAAGGATGTTCCCTGTCTCGCCTTCAATTTGGGAATACGACACAGTCTACCGTTTCTACCTTCCACCGTTGTGTTTGGGGTTATGGGATTCAGAGTAAGATTAGGGACTAGTTTCTCCATTATTTTCCAAGTGTAAATAATGGTGTATCTCTCTCTTCTCCTTTCCAGTGAATATAGGTTTAGTTCTCGTAACCTTTCCCAGTAATTTAGTTCTTTGCACCCATTGATCTTGGCTGTGAAACTTCTTTGAATCCCCTCCAGCTGTCTAATGTCTTCTTTTTTATATGGGGATGTTAGGACCGAGCAGTATTCCAGTTTGGGTATTATCAGGGTATTATCAGGGTATTATCAGGGTATTATCAGGGTAGGCATACAGGGTAGGCATACAGGGTAGGCATACATGGTAGGTTTTCTCTAAAATTCAATGTGGGTATAAAATATTATACGTTAATAAAGATTTGTCATCAAAAAACCTGAATATAGAGTAAGTCTCGTACAAATGGAATATTCTTCAATATAGGTCAAAAAGTGAAAAATTGTGCCAGGGGGTAGGAGGCTCTAAACAGCTAAAATAATTTTGAGGGGGTTCCTGTGTTCCATTCAAACCCCTCACAATATGTACCTTTTCAATATAAAATTTCGATCCGGCCTAATATATATATATATATATATATATATATATATATATGCCCGGTTAGGTTAACTGTACGCCCTTGATGATTGGTTAAGTCGTGATATTTTCGTTAGTTTACTGTCAAAAAATAACAAGAATATCACGACCTAACCTAACCAATTGTCAAGGGCGTACAGTTGACCCAACCGGACATTCAATTAACCCAACCGGGCATATATATAACCTTACAAAGGTTCCACGTGATGATTTCTCATTTCGCGAAGGTCAAGCGTGTCGCCCCTCCTCTCGAGTTGGCCTGGTGAAGCAGTGAGTTGGATTCTTGCGCTCTCCACCTCACATAGCCAGGTACGCCCGGCTCATCGGGGATTGTTCTGAGCCAGGCGTCAAGTCTTCTTTTGAAGATCTCCACTGCAACTCCCTTCGTGTTTCTTAGGTCTTTGGGCAGCTGATTAAATAGTTTTGGTCCTCTCACTACAAAACTATTTTCTTTCAGGGTTAAGGATGTTCCCTGTCTCGCCTTCAATTTGGGAATACGACACAGTCTACCGTTTCTACCTTCCACCGTTGTTTGGGGAGTTATGGGATTCAGAGTAAGATTAGGGACTAGTTTCTCCATTATTTTCCAAGTGTAAATAATGGTGTATCTCTCTCTTCTCCTTTCCAGTGAATATAGGTTTAGTTCTCGTAACCTTTCCCAGTAATTTAGTTCTTTGCACCCATTGATCTTGGCTGTGAAACTTCTTTGAATCCCCTCCAGCTGTCTAATGTCTTCTTTTTTATATGGGGATGTTAGGACCGAGCAGTATTCCAGTTTGGGTATTATCAGGGTATTATCAGGGTATTATCAGGGTAGGCATACAGGGTAGGCATACATGGTAGGTTTTCTCTAAAATTCAATGTGGGCTCCAACTCTTTCCACCAGCTTCTGGAGCCGCCCAGGAATGGCGTCCACTGACTTTAGCAGGAACTCCGGCGGGATGGAGGACATGACTTCCCGAATTCGGTCCTCCAGTTCTTCCAATGTCCTCGGTTTGGTGCGGTAGACTTCTTCCTTTACCCACCTCCAAAGAAAGAAGTCGCACGGTGTCAAGTCGGGGCTCCTGGCTGGCCATTGATGTGGACCACGACGACCCATCCAACGCCCAGGGAAGTGGGCATCCAGCCACTCACGGACAACAAGAGCGAAGTGCGGAGGGGCGCCATCTTGCATAAATATCAGATCGTCGATGTTCTCCCATGTGCTGACAACCGGTCAGACCTCGTTTCGCAACATAGCAAGGTACCGCTCAGCATTCATGGTGTTGCGCAGAAGGAACGGGCCCACAACCTGATCTGAGGTCATACCACACCACACCGTTACACTGAACCGATTCTGCCGTTTTTCAGCGGTAACCGTGCGACTTCTTTCTTTGGGGGTGGGTAAAGGAAGAAGTCTACCGCATCAAACCGAGGACATTGGAAGAACTGGAGGACCGAATTCGGGAAGTCATGTCCTCCATCCCGCCGGAGTTCCTGCTAAAGTCAGTGGACGCCATTCCTGGGCGGCTCCAGAAGCTGGTGGAAAGAGTTGGAGCCCACATTGAATTTTAGAGAAAACCTACCATGTATGCCTACCTTTTCATATTATTTCTTCTGAAATAAATGGGTAATATACTTATTTTTTTACCAATCCAAAATAGGGAGCTACTTTCCGCCCACCCTGTACTATATATATATATATATATAACGTAAAGAACGACGCTTGTATAGGAGATATTCCGCGCAAGACGAGAGAGAGAGAACGGAACAAATGAAAAAATGAGGTAACCACCTGGGAATCGAACCCGGGATCTTCCGATTGCCGGTCAGACGCGATACCATTACACCATGGACCACCCTCTTCCAAATGCCGTAATTCTTCTACATACTCGCAGAAACCAATGCCCCCAGGTGGTTACCTCATTTTTTCATTTGTTTCCGTTCTCTCTCTCTCGTCTTGCGCGGAATATCTCCTATACAAGCGTCGTTCTTTACGTTATTTATACTGCGTGTTCTTTGCAGTTGAATGTATGTATATATATATATATATATATATATATATATATATATATATATATGCGCCTCGGTAGTGTAGTGGTTAGCGTCGTTGACTACGAATCCATCGGCCCCGGGTTCGAGACCCGACGGCAGCCGGCGCGCAGTAAAACCCAGCTGTTCATCCTTCCACACAATAAAGAAAGTGGTTGGTAGATAAATGGGTACCCTAGGTAGCCTAGTGGTTAAGACGCTGGGCTGCTGATGGGGCGTGGTTCGGATTCCACGTTAAACTGCAGGTTTAAGGTGGAGTGAAAAGCTTGACCTTCGTCAGAATGAACAATTCGGGCGGAAGCTAACCAAAGGTGTGTGTGTGTATATATATGTATGTATGTATGTGTGTATATATATATATATAATTTTAAATTATTTTAAATGCCTAAAAATACTAAATCACTAAGAAATTTTGATAGTACATATTCTAAAGTATTCAGCTGGGGGAGTATCTCCAGGTGCAGCGGACTGGGATGGAGTATCTTCAGGTGGATCGGGCTGGCGGGGGGGGGGGGGGGGGGGAGATCTTCAGGTGGATCGGGCTGGCGGGGAGGAAGATCTTCAGGTGATCTGTCCTTTTTATCCAAGCGAGCGTCTCGTGGCTCAATTGGTTAGGGCGCTGCCAGCAGTGCTGAGACGTTGAATCGTGGGTTCAAACCCCAGTGCTGCCGAGAGCTGGGCGGTTGTCTTTTCTGTATTTTATGTCATGACAAAGCGGTGGGCAGGCCACCCTCCTTTAATCGACTCGGGGTAAGGTAACCCACTCTCAAGCCCCTATCTCTCCCCCCAATTCATTGGAGGGTATGGGGCATGGATGCTACCTTTTTAACTACTTTTCATCTATGCCTTTCGTTTATTTCCGTATATTACTGGAATAACATTACTAGTAAATATTAAGCCGGCTTTTTTTATATACAAGATTTTTTAACCCAACCTAATTATGAACAAAATCATAATCTAACCTAACCAAAGTAACCTAAATTATCGAAACCTATCCGGGCGCTATTCAGCCTAATCGCGTTTAACTCGACTAAACTTCGCGTAAGTTTATTAATCGCAACCATACCAAACCTACGTTAAAATTATCTTAAGTCGTACCCATTAAACGGGGTTCGGTCGCATTTTAAATGTCGCTAAAACGCAATTACACTTCGTAATGCGAGGCAACAAGACGACACTTCCTGCCTTTAAAGCCAAGACGAGGCCTCCTTTCAACACCTCAAAACACAAAAACAAGACCTTCTCTCCAAGAAAAAATGACAACTTACTTTGCAAGTTTACCTTAAAACTATTTGATATTCTATCGAAGGAACTCCCTACACGATAATATGTAACATTCATAAAACACCAACTGACAATGTGTGTGTGTGTGTGTGTGTGTGTGTGTGTGTGTGTGTGTGTGTGTGTGTGTGTGTGTGTGTGTGTTTTAGGTGAAGGTAAGGTCAGGTTAACAAATGGAAATAAGGTTAAGGTCATGGGCAAGACCGCCTCCAATTAACTCCGACCCACACGTGTCCACAATGGTAGTTTATAGAATATACACACGTGTGTGTGTGTGTGTGTGTGTGTGTGTGTGTGTGTGTGTGTGTGTACACCACAGATGTAATGGTGAGCCCATTTCTAATTCATAAAAACTTAAAAACAGACATTCATTTCAACAGTCTTCCTTTTCCTTGTGACTACACTCGAGGACACTACATTCATTTAGGTACTCCTGACGTAAACTTTCGGAATAAAGTTCAGCTAGAAAACAAATTTTTTCTAAAAATCATAAAAAATTATTAATTAGTTGGTTTTTTCCTCAAAATTTTATTAGTGAATAAAATATTCAAATGAAGAAAACAACAACAACAACATTAACAATTAGTAATTCTTTACGAGTTTTAGAAGGTTCTTTGGAGAACTTTTTTTCCAGACGAAACTATCCGTGCGAATCATACAAATGCCGTTACATACACGAATTTGATGCATTTAAAAAAAATGCACTTTTCAAATAAAGTAAGAGAGTCGATGTGACGAGACGCGATCATGGAAGGACCTTACCTGAATAGCGACGACGGCTCTAGCATGTTCGCCCACCAGGTAAGTGAAGGGACCCGAAGATGCCAAGTGGAGATCCATCCCACAGGGATCCTGAGGAGAAGACACTATTATAAACTGTTCGCTACTCACACGCGCGTTTCAATGTTCCAACATACCCTCATCGAGTCCTAACATCCGGAGAACGACTAATACGCTACGTTAAAAACTCGAACCCAATTCTAACTCGCGAAGCGTGAAGTACCAAGTACCGTACAGTCTCATTATAGTACAGTCTCATTACCGTCCGCCGACTAAAATACTTCAAATCTTCCTGAAGCCGCCGAATAACGGCTCAAACCAACCAACCAAAAGGGAAAAACACATTATTATTTTTTTGCATGTAACCAATTCCAAATCTGGAACCGGAATTTGCTGAGAAATAATTCTCGGCACGGTGTGTGTGTGTGTGTGTGTGTTCCATCACCTAAGTCGTAGATTTCAATTTTTGGCAGAAAAGGCATCGATATTTTTTGAATGGGAAATGGAATCAAGGATTCGGGAAGAGTTTGAATTTGTCGATCCGTTCTGTGGTTCCTCGTATCACATTAAACAACCTTGTTTCTATGGATCTATCTACGTATGTATGTATGTATGTATGTATGTATGCGCCTCGGTGGTGTAGTGGTTAGCGTCGCTGACTACGAATCCATCGGCCCCGGGATCGAAACCGAGTGACAGCAGCCGGCGCGCGGCAAAAACCCAGCTGTTCATCCTTCCACTGGGCTGCTGGTGGGGCGTGGTTCGGATTCCACGTTAAACTGTAGGTCTAAGGTGGAGTGAAAAGCTTGACCTTCGTCAGAATGAACAATTCGGGCGGAAGCTAACCAAAGGTTGTTAGGATATATATATATATATATATATATATATATATATACCGTGTATATATACTTTAACGGGAGAGAAATTCTCTTTCCGAATCCGACCTCCACCATCGGTCTCTTTTTCAAAGATAAATTCATTTTCTTTCTTTTATTCAAATCGGTGGTTGAGAATCACATGAAATGGGTCAAGCATGCACTAGGGGATGGAGTCTCTCTCTATCTCTTTCTCTCTCAAAAGCATAAAAAAAATGAACGGATTCGACTACGATGCCACTCTGGCGAATAATAAACATCAGCAGCCCCGTCCACCCTCAAAGTGGTCCCCAATTAAAAAATGGTAGCGTGATTCAACCGAGAGACCGCGAGTGAAAGATAGGGAGGCAATAGCCACGACAGTGTCACAGTTGGAATCGTGAGAGAAAATCGGTGCGTGAAGTTGAAGGGACTCCAACCAAACATTCCCTAAGTGTTTTGTACGTGAAAACGAACGCTTCTCAAACCTCAGCGGAACGTACAACCGAAATAGAGTCGAATGAGGGTTGGCACTTTAACCCGTGACGCATCAAGCGTTAGCACTGCAACCCGCGACACAACATTATAGCGCGAATGAAAGCGTCTTTACCGACATTACCAACCAACGAGCGAGAAAATCAAACTTCACAATTCTTAAATCGCAACTTTAATGTCGTCACGAAATTTAAAAAAAAAGTCACCTCAAAGCAAAGAATCACGCGTGAATTTGGTCAAAGGAAGGGGTGTGGGACGAAACTCCCCTAATGTAGGGGGTCTTCATTCGGTTCGTGGGAAGGGTTAGGGTTTTGGGGTTGGGTGAAATTGTTGAGAAATATCTGCTTGGTCCTTATAAGTTATACGTACAGTCGATTAAAAAAAAACGTGGTGAAACCACGTTTCGTAGTGATAGCTATCAAAAGAAAAACAGACTTTCACCACAGGACTTCATAAATCAACTGTACGTTTAGATTAGTTGCTCTCAGTAATTATGGAAAGTTATTATTATTATCACTTTGGTCTTTTGATGGAAACGAGAATAAATTAAATTTAAGCTTGGCATAGCCAGTCCTGCATAGCCAGTCCTCCATCGTTTACAGGGTGACATTACAAACTTGGGAGCATGATTAACCCCGTTTCCATAACAACCTGAAAGTTTCTGACTGAGGGGGCACGCGGATCTTCGGTGACATATGACATCGATAGACCTTTTCAATTTTCCGATGGAGTACAACCCTACTCGACACTTCCAACCGAATTTTCCGAGACGACCCGAATTATCCTACGGAAGGAGCCCTCTACGTCCTTTGAAACGGTGACCCATACATAATTTTACTTCTCCATCCAATTACACGCCATTAACTGAACAGTAATTGCCGCACTTATTCGCGCGTTTACGTTCGCTGAATTGCCGACAATTTATATACCTTCGTTTCGCTTCCGCCCGAATTATTCATTCTGACGAAGGTCAAGCTCGGTGCTCCACCTATATATATATACACGACTTTTTCTTCAAAAACCGTTCGACTTTTTTCTTTTAATGTTTTGGTGAAAATTAATTTTCTTTAAAATTTAAAGTGAAAAATGATGAAAAAAATGTAAAAAAGTCCTTTTTCCTTTTTACATATTTCATAAAATCGTATTTTAACTCTCGTTCCTCTTCGAAATATTGATAATAAGAATAAAAAATATTTTATTTATCTTAGTAATAATAATACGTATAGAGTAGATGTGGTTGGTTACATTTACAAACTGTTTAAGTTTAGAACACCTCCGCGAGAGACCATCATTCGTAGTTACGACGCGTATTCGACGCTCTAACCTCCATTAGATCATTAGCGACACGCTCTCCTCGAAAGAACCCAGTGACCTCGGAAGGTTACGTCCGCGAAGTCGCGAACGGCGGCAACGACATATTGGGACACGTCGACTCTAGTAGCAGTCAGTTGGGAAGAAAAAATGTACGTAACGCGCATTAATTGAGGCCCTCCTACGAAACTGAAATAATAACTTCTTAACTTTTGAAGATATGTCGACGAAATATGTTCGAAAGTTAAGTTATTCCATTTTCAAATTTGGTAAAACTTTGTTTTGTGGCGTTTTTTTTAACTTTTGTCGCTTAGCCACTTCGTAGGAGGGCCTCGTATACGAAGTTACGTTAAAACACTCGCGTATGATGACAAACCTAACCGGATACCCGCCAGAATTCCGTCACAGATTCGGATTATTTGATCCATTCGACGAAACATTTTGTTAATACTTTAAATGAAGTTTAAGCGTCGAATAGTTATGTCCGTTTCTCATTGTATCACTTGCTCGGAGACACTACTGACGAATTATGACGACGATCGCGTACGAGTGTTCGAAATTTGAACAGTTTGAAAATGTAAACAATCCTATAGGATTGTATACCTATAGCCTATAGGTATAGGCTATAGGATTGTATACATATTAATATAAGAAAAACGGCACTAATTACTTTTTAAGCATTATTTCTCGGACACTTTGTACTTTAATTACCTCATACTACTACTACTATAATTACTTCATACTAAAATTGACTGATTGAAAGTAATACTACTGACGTCATACTACTAATCCAAATTGGTACTTTGCTAATAGTAAAAAGCTAAGTACAGTAATTAGATACAGTGTGCGTATGTACTATGTACAGTACAATGTACAATTAATTTCTCTTCAGACACTTCTTAAAAACGTATCAATAAATATTCTAATATAACCTATCACGCGCCTGGGTTGTCGTATAGTAGTTAGCATCGCTGACTACAAATCCACCGGCCCCAGTTTCGATTCCCGGTGACGGAAGGCGGTGCGCAGAAAAACCAATTGTTCATCCTTCTATGCAATAAAACTGATTGGTAAATATATGGGTACCCTGAGTACTGAGTAGCCTAGTGGGTAAGACGCTGGGCGGCGGCGGCGGCGGCGGCTGTTGCTGCTGCTGCTGATCGGGAAATCGTGAGATCGAGTCCGGGCGAGGGCTTTGTAATTTCTGACCACCCACCTAGTTGTTCGGATTCCACGTTAAGCCGTAGGTCTAAGGTAAAGCAACAAGCTTGACGAGTTGACCTTCGTCAGAATGAACAAATCGGGGGGGGGGGGGGGAGGTAACTAAGGTTATTTGGAATTACTGTCGTACCGTTGTTGATGTGTTGGGACGACGACGGTTCAAGATCGACTCGCGGTCGACCCCTCCGCAGCATCTCGCCTCGTTTGTGTGATTTAGCGAGGAGAGAGAGAGAGAGAGTAAAGATATATAGAGTGAACTTCATTTTGCTTCCTTTTAATCGTAACCATTAAAAATAATGAGAAATATCAGTTTGCAAAAAATGCGATTAAAAGTTTCGATAGTTCGCATTCATTTTTTCGTACTATCAAAACTGTACATAAATCTCGTGGCGGGAATGACGACTGAAGGGTGTTGTCAGAACAATCAATCAATCAATTTACAGTGTAGGTTTTTTCTCGTAGTAAGTTCGGCGGGTTCTACCACCACTTTTTCATTGAATGGATTAAGTATCCAAAAAAAAAAAAAGGTTTAAAAAAAGACTGCTGCGGGGCTTTGGTGTAACATTAATTAACAAACTCTCTCATAATTTTTACGCAAATCTTACGTATTTTTTTTCTCTCCGTTTTTATAAGATTCAATAATTATTTTATCGTCTACAGTATATAATTATCTAGATTTTGGTTCGGAATAGAACTGAAAAAAAAAAGTTAAGCCTACGCTATGACCTCTAACTAGTCCTTGGTTTAATTAAAATAATATCGTTTATATTATATTTAAAATATATATTTATTATACGTTTTTACGACAAAAAATAATTCATCGAAACTATTTAGTATTTTCTATGGAAACGGATTTTCCAATCGCTAAAATTAAATAAAACGCACGAAGACGAAGCCAAAAAAAAAAAAAAAACATTTTTCAACTATATACAGGGTGTTCAAAAAGTCACACGACACTCGGAAAATTTATTTACATAATTATATGACAAAAAACATTCCAACTGTAGCGCGACTTCTTGAACACCCCGCGTATATAAAGAGTGTCCCGGAAGTGTGGGTGGACTCGTAGGGAAAATAGACATTATATTTTTAAAGTAAACCAAACACATTTCTAATGTCAGTTTTACGTATTTCGGGAAAGAAAATACCCCGATGGCTCACTATATACCAATCGAGAGAAGGTGGAACTGGTATTGCTACGCGTTTCCGGTAAAAGCCAGAGGGAAGCAGGTTCGTGAAATAACGGACATGCCGCACTTTATATATATCATAAATTAGGTAAATATTTTGGCCTAAACTAAAATTTGTTTCGCGTTCGTTCCGAAAAGATGGGCTTCAA
>JAJOZX010004644.1:50000-217500 GCA_023014485.1 Bathynomus jamesi
GTCAAATGTTGAAAAAATAGGTAATTTATATTAGTGATGTAGCGGATGTCATTTTTTCACATCCGCGGATGCGGATGAGGATGTTTGATTTCAACATCCGCGGATGCGGATGTCTACATTTTCGTTATTTTTTAGGATATATTCGAGATTTGTTGTGTTTAACGTATATAATAAGTTATTATATAGAGAGAGCTGTAGCTATAATGTAGTATAATTGATTAATTGTACAATAATTGCTGTACTTTTCCCTGAACATATAAAATAATAGCAAGCATCTAACTAATATAGAAATCAATTAGTGAATTCGTCTGCAAATAAATTCGTTATATTTTGTTGAGTTTCAGCCACAATTAGAAACCATAATTGTTACCCGACCTCTTTCCCCAACCTCCACCCTTATAGAGAGAGATCTTTAATTAGCTTGATAACTATTTATATTAAGTTTAAAGTTTTATTAGGCATATTTATAAATGAGTAATTAAAATAAAGTAAACTAAGATGTTCATCGTTTAATATTCAAACTTAATTATAGGAAGGTTATGCTTAAGGAACATTAATTTTTCTGCCTTTTCTGCTGCCAGTGTGTTTCTCTTTTCATCATATATTAATCCAGCACTGCTAAATAATCTCTCGCTTGGTATGCTTGTTGGAGGACGTGCTAAATGTTTCCTTGCAAGTTTACTCAAGTATGGATAGATATTCTGCGTATTTTTCCACCAACTAATAGGATTGTCACATGCAGCCAGGCGTTTTCTTGGTGATAGCTCTCGATCATTTTTACTACATCTTTTGACATCGCGTAGGTCTCGTCATCGCTGCTTGACTCAAGAAACTGAGAGAGATATTCTGTGATAGATTTGCTTGTTGAAGGTGTTGGTTCTGTCACTGAAACTTTTATTCTTTTGGTGGGTGGCGAAGCGACAGATTCAAGAGATTGAAGCTCTTCAACTGCTTTGCCAAGTGATGATTTAACTCGTTCTAATGTACTAGGTGAAAATAACTTAGCTTTGTAACGTGGATCTAAGTAGGTTGCAAGAGAGTAACTTCATACAAGAACAGCCTCTCGTCTTGTCGCTTGCATCACTTTTGCGCACAATGAACTAGTTCTATTATTATAGTAGAATTTGATAATTTCCGCTTATTAATGACGTTTTATCTCAACGGTCCACATCCGCACGACATCCGCAGTCCAAAGTGCGGATGCAGATGCGGATGCGGATGTGACCTACATCACTAATTTATATACATATTTTCAGATCGGCTCTTTGTCTTAAATAATGCATTTATATATTTCCCATAGCATTTATATCGTTGCTTAGGCATGAAATAACACACGCAAAATTTTATGACTCTAGGCTAGGGTTTAAAGGTCATCTCTGGTGAATGCTGCCAGCAGCAGCTGCCACTGACGCGCCAGTACGCACTGCGCAGTTCCCTCAGTTGCCTTTTGACAGCGTCGAAGGTAGGTGTGTATTTTGCAGCTGGCTCCTCGAGTCCTCAGTGTGTGTGTGTGTGTGTGTGTGTGTGTGTGTGTGTGTGTGTGTGTGTGGCTCCTCACTCAGAGTCCTCAGTGTGCTCAATCTCTCTGCTCATATCCTTGTTTGTTTTTCTCATAACTCTGTTTTTTTTCGATTTATTGCGTAACAGAACAATACATTATTCTTTAATCTTTACAGGATGGCTACCGCTACAACTAGAAGATCGGTTACGTGTCCAATATTTGGTGCTGGGAAAGATTTGAATTTGCGATGTTTTCCCACATGTGAAGATGTGATGCAATACTACCATCATGTGAGAACTGAGTTGAGATCATCAAAGAAGGAACCTCCATTCAAAGACATCGCCGCTGTGGTCACGGAGAGACTGGAATACTTGTGGAAATTAGCTTCCATTCCAACAATTTCGACAGCACGGATAAATCAAATGTTCAAAAGTTATCGTGATAAAATGGCTATCATCATCAAATCACTGAACGCGAAAAAGAAGAACGAATCGTTACAGAAAAATCTTGAGGCCTTCTACAGAGCAGTGTCGAGCTGTAGCTGCTCTTCAGCTCTCGCGGCTCGAAATCCAGGTAAGATGGCGCATTCCAGGTGGCTGACAACAGCAAATAGATTTCTGCGCCTCTATGTTTCAACCAGTGAACCCTCCAGCACCTTCAACGAAATTGTGCGATTCATTATGACAGTTTACGCACCAATTTGGTTTAAGATAAAGAAAAACTCCAGTTTCACTGAGGGCGCAAAACATTTTTTCGAAATGATGCGTCTCTCTCAGACCATGCCTCAAAGATCTAAGACAATCGCCAACAAAGTCCTCCGTAGAAATTCTTTCTTTGCTCACCCAGAAAATATTTTGATCTCCATGCTACATGCCGATGAGCAACACATAAGAGAATTGGGATGGAGAAGAATATTAAAAGCACGATCAAAACAATCACCAGCGGGGGAAATTCGAGCCTTCGCCATGCCTGAGCTGCTCTACGATAGTCAAAACTATTACGAAATGATCAACTGGCAAACGGCTGAGGTGACCGAACCCCCGTTACAAAAACAATACCTGATACCCGAATAAAAGAGTTTGTTGAGACGGGAGACCAGCCTGATGGACTGATCCCACTATTCCCTTGTCATACTCAAGCGGTCGAGAGACTCATCAAATTAGTAACCGAAGCCTCTGCCAGTGTAAGTAGAATAGAAGAGAGGGACGGATTCATCCGCTCCCGTCTTCACTCCCGAACAAAAATTCCACGATTTGATTCTAAGAAAGATTACCGTATGTAAATCGACATGCAGCCAAAGGAAGGGTGGAACTCGACGTACAGCCACCTCCTAGTGGTGAGTTCTGTGTTGCTAATTTTATAAAATTAGCAAGCGAGGAGCTGTACTTAGTACTTATCGTACTTTTAACATCGCATTAACGTAATTATAATCCACATTTAGACTTTACTCGGGGACAGAAGATATTACTCTAGAGTCATAAAATTTTGCGTGTGTGTTATTTCATACCTAAGCAACGATATAAATGCTATGGGAAATATATAAATGCATTATTTAAGACAAAGAGCCGATCTGAAAATATGTATATAAATTACCTATTTTTTCAACATTTGACGTTGTTGCCGGGGGCAAAAGATATTAACGTAGGACAACGCGCTTGGAAAAACGATCATGAGGTCTTTTTCATCGACTTTATAGTTAGGAATAATTTTGATGCATATTGAAATATTTTAAAAATTATAAGAAAAATACGTTTTTGACTACTAAAATATGATTTTCATCGCTCTGCCGGGGGCAGAAGATGATTACCTATTAACAGAGCTGGGCACCGCAAACTCAAAATCACTTCCGCAATCGCAAATCCGCAAACTCAAACCTTACCTTCCGCAACCGCAAATCCGCAAACTGCTTGCCATTTTTGGTGCCGCAAATCCACAAACGCAAACCATATTTCCAATTTTTACAGTGCTGGGCACTTCCGCAAACCGCAAATTCCGCAATCGCAATTTTAACTATAAAAAGTATCCAAAACATTAAAGAGGTATAAAAAAAATTTATATCTTTTTAATGTTTAATGTTTTAGCCTTGTTTTTATTAAAAACAAGGCTAAATAATTTATTACAATAAATCACTATTGTAGAAGAAATAAAAATACTACATATATTGATATATTATATTGAACAAAAACACCACCTGCAAGTAAATAGTAAATAAATTAAATAATAAATTTAATCATTTGAATTTCATAAATTTTGAGACTTAGACACGTTGGCGGCCAGTGACAGCAGCGTCACAGCACTAGCGGGCTTGGCCAGTGGCCACGTGGGAAATTTGCGGAAAGATTTGCGTTTGCGGTCTTAGTTCCGCAACGCAAATTCACTAATTTGCGATGACTTTGCCGCAAACGCAAATCCGCAAACGAAAAACATACTTCCGCAATTGCGGAATTTGCGGTTTGCGGAAGTGCTTGCGGAAGTGCCCAGCTCTGCCTATTAAGCTAAGATTTTGCAGAGGCTATTTTCTCATGCATGCGCAAGTTTTTCTCTCTATTAGAATATGGAAATCGAAAAAAATGTAAAATCGATCCACCCTACATAGGCCAGTATCGCTTACATCCGATCTCACTAAAATATTTGAAAGAATAGTTAGACAGAAAATCTATGATTTTTTGAAAAAAATTCAATGACAACCAACACGGGTTTCGGTCAGGCAGATCATGCCTATCACAACTAATAGAACACTACAACTACATTATTGATGCACTTGAAAGTAATGAAAACTATGATGTAATATACATAGACTTTGCCAAAGCGTTCGACAAGTGTGACCATGGAATCATAATTCATAAACTGAAGTATATGGGAATAACAGGAAAAGTAGGGAAATGGATATATAATTTTCTTAGTGAGGGGGGCAAGTCGTTACAGTACAAGGAGCTTCTTCATCAGAATCAGAGGTCCTCAGCTCAGTACCACAATGAACAGTATTAGCTCCACTACTCTTCATAATCATGCTAACTGACATAGATGAGGACGTTACCAGAGACAGCACAGTATCATCCTTTGCCAATGACACAGAGATCAGTAGAAAAATAAGAAACCCAGAAGATACGGTATAGGATCTCTACAAACCGACATACACAGAATCTACGAGTGGACGGAAGACAACAATATGAAGTTTAACACCGAGAAATTTCAACTGTTACGGTACGAAAAAAAGAGACCTAAAATCCATGGAATATTATACCCCAAATGGACAGGAAATTCAGAGAAATTCTAAAGCAAAAGACTTAGGGGTTGTAATGACTGATGATGCGAAATTTGAAACACAAAATAAGATAGCAGTAAACAGAGCAAAGAGAATAACTGGGCAGATACTGAGAACCTTTAAACGAAGGGATAGGAATATAATGATTCCTCTACTGAAAACACTGATCATACCCAAATTGGAATACTGCTCGGTCCTAACATCCTCATATAAAAAAGAAGACAGTAGACAACTAGAAGGGATTCAGAGTTCTAAGCTTCACAGCCAAGATCAAGGGGTGCAAAGAACTAAACTACTGGGAAAGGCTATACGAATTAAACCTATATTCACTGGAAAGGAGGAGAGAGAGAGACACCATTATTTACACTTTGAAAATAATGGAGAAACTAGTCCCTAATCTTACTCTGAACCCTGTAACTCCCCAAACAACAGTGGAAAGTAGAAAAGGAAGACTGTGTAGTTTTGTTGTGAGAGGACCAAAACTGTTTAATCAGCTGCCCAAAGACCTAAGTGGTGTTGCGGTAGACACCTTCAAAAGAAGATTAGACGGCTGGCTCACAACAATCCCCGATGAGCCGGGCGTACCTGGCTATGTGAGGTGGAGTACAAGAAACCAACTCACTACTTCACCAGGCCAACTCGAGAGGAGGGGCGACAAGCTTGACCTTCGTGAAATGAGGAATCATCGCGCGGAACATTTGAAAAGTTGAAAGGTATATATATTAAATATATTATATATATATATATATATATATATATACAGGGTGGGCCGTAAGTTTCCATACATAGGAAAAATTAAACGTTTGTTTTTATGTTTCAGATACCCTAAGAATATGCGTTTGACGTAAGATCTTGTTTACTGATGAAGCAAATTTTTACGTCAATGGAGAGGTTAATCGGCAAAACATACGTTATTGGAGTAATGCTAACCCTAACTGGCTGAGTCCGACGAAGATGCAAGGTGCCGGTAAAGTGATGGTGTGGGCCGGGATATGGGGTGACAGAATTATTGGACCAATTTTTTTGTCAGTGGAAATCTTAATGCCGAAAGGTATCTTAACATGTTGCAAGAAGAGATTTTCCCATCCCTGCTAAACGAGGAAGGTAACTTCCCAGTTTACTTCCAGCAAGATGGAGCTCCACCTCATTATGGTCTTCACGTGCGTCGGTATTTGGATCAGCAGCAGCAGCAGTTTCCGGATGCTTGGATTGGTCGGCGTGGTCCTGTGGAGTGGCCTCCCAGATCCCCAGATCTCATCACCCCCTTGATTTCTATCTTTGGGGGCACTTGAAGGCCATGGTGTATCAGGAAAAGATACGAGACATAAATCATCTAAAGGAACGTATCACCAACGCCATTACAAGCATAACGTCAACTGTGCTAATGCGTGTTCATCAACAGTGGGGAACACGTATTGAAATGTGTTTTCAAAACAATGGCAACCATGTAGAGCATATTATATAAATAAAAATGGTTGTCCATAAAAAAATGTTTATTTTTCCTATGTATGGAAACTTACGGCCCACCCTGTATATATATATATATATATATATATATATATATATATATATATATATATATATATATATATATATATATATATGAAGACCAACAAGGAAAAATTAAAAACGATTGAAAGACTTTTCGAGTATTTACCTATAAGTTTCATTAGTAAATGAACAAAGGCAAGTAGTAGTAGTAGTAGTAGTGTGTGTGTGTGTGTGTAAACAAAATAGTTAAAGAACTGATACTAATATCTTATTAAAAATCTCTCTTCCCTCAATTACTATTTGTTAATTTATTGATATTCCTCCGAACTACTTTATTTTGCGTTGTTTTACACTATATATATACACACTTCCATGACTCCAGATTTGAAAAAATTTACTGGAGCACAGCTCTGAATTTACTTTTTTCTCCTTACACCACTAGATAGGTTAATGATAGTAAACTCTTGAATTGACGACATACCAATTACAAATTGTTTTAGCTAAACATAATAATACAATAATGTACAGTTTATAACTCACCTTAAGTTTATTTATTCATTGCAGCAGCAACAGTGGACGATGTTAGACCTTGCATGTAGGCATTTGTTGTGAATTTACCGCCATGTATGCTTGGCCACTGATCAATGGCTTTCTGTGTGATCATTACAGCAGATCTAGTGCCTGGAGCTCGACCCTCCTTCACAATTCTGCACAGCTTAGTCAAATGAGATGGCTTAATGGATCCTTTGTGTTCAACAATGTAACCAAGAATGGAGAATGTCCATTCAGCTGGTGCTTCACTCCAGGCAGTTGATCCATCTTTATCAAAATGCTTTAATCTCTCTGTGATTCCTTTCCACAGCTGTTCTATATATTCTGTCAGCCAATTTATCACTGAGTCTTTTGTAAAACTACTTTCAGATCTGGTTCTGGATGGTCTAGCAACTTCAGCAACCTGGTAGTAATCAGAACGTTTCTTGATGTATTTGTAAACTTCATTTAGGATGTAATCCTCAGCTGTTAGTTCCTTTTGCTGCCCTGTGGTATCGTGCTTAAATTCAGAAACTACATCATTTGCATTTCCTCCATTAGCTAATTTGGAAATTGTTTCCATCACTCTTAACATAACAGTTTTCCCTCCTTCTTTATAAAATATATTTTCTACAAATTCTGCACTAACTGTGGTTTTTTGAGCTACTTGCAACATAATCTTTGTTACATAGGAAATCAATACATAGAACTTGGCACTAATTTCTTTCTCTTGTGGATGATCAAAAAACACACAATTTTCCACAAATCTGTCAAATTGATCAAATTAGTAATTAACCATGCGAGTATCAGATTTGAGTTTTGGTCTCTTAAAACCAATGATATTGTCAAGAACCATATTGGTATAGTCAAGGCCTGATCTCAGATTTGAAGAGTGATTCTGAATAAAGTCTAAAAGCTCACTTAGTTTACAAATTTTCTTCAATGCATCAACGTGGGCTCTGTTCACAAGATGCATTAAGTCCCATCGAAATTTGAAATTTTCTCCAAACAACTTTTTCATTTCGTTTTTAAATGGCTCGTTGTCCTTACAAAAAGTCCCATCTCCAACCATTCCAGATACCTTGGATTTAATTGCTTCTTCAGATAGTTTCAAGTGATTAGGAGACTTCAACACATCAAAAATTTCATTGGCCAAATAAACTCCTGATTTGCTGCGTACTAAATTTATCCCAGCAAGTTTTACAGTCTTATCTTCTTCACTCATAACTAATATAACTAGCATGCTTAATCCCAAAATTGTTCCAATGTCAGCAGTTATTGTTACTGAAGTTTGTTCTAAGAACCACTTTACAGTTTGTTCTTTAAGTTGATTATCTAATAGCTCACAAATTGTCTCGCACGCATGTGTGCTATGATTCAAATTTCCAACCTCACAACCTGACCTATGTAATACAGCTAGAAGTACTGGATATAGAGCCCATGCAGTGTTTGTTTTCATTATGTAGTATAATATGTTGCCACATAAGTCTTCTATGCGTTTAGTAGTGTTCCGAGAAGATGTTTTCATCACTTCATAAACAGCAGCTCTTTGATGATGCTGAAGTTTAATTAAATGTCTCTTCAGGTGGGTTTTCAGATTTCTAAACCATCTCTCTTGATTTTCTCCTTGTTTGCATACATAGGTTAAATCTTTAACATTGAAGTAACCTTTTATGTTAGAATGTTTGTCTGAAGCACATGCTTTGGGGTCTGTGCAAGCTATGCATATAATGTAAACATTTTATCATCAGAAGCATCATCAATATCTTCTTGATTATCATCATCTTCATCCTCAACAGCTATATCTACATCAGGCATATAGTGTCACTATTTGCAATGTTTTCCATTATATCACTTGGTACTGAAAATGAATCATCAGCATGCCCTAGATCCTTCTTTTCCACCAATTTGAATGTAGATTTGATCAAATCATTGTTCAGGATTTCTTGTATTGATTTACACTTGCTTAAATGGGCTATGGAAATGTCAAATTTGTTGCTTTTTGCTTTATTAGATTTGGATGCAACACTTGAACTTGAAGGCATATTTTGACTCTTCTCTTTATTAACCACAACAGCTTGGTGAGTTTCTTTTGTTAGGCGCAAAATTGCATTCAATGTCTTCTGGATTTGGGAATTTTCAAATTCCTCTAAAGCAGTTTTGTTAGTCTGATGCGCAGATTCCTCACTTACCTTTTGTTTCTTAGGTGGAGGAGAAGCACTTTCTTCAGTCTGTGAAACATCTAGTGAAAAAGTTTCATTTTCTAGATTAGCAGTTGATGAAGTTGGTTCATTTTTCTGAGGTCTAGCACTAGCACATTTTGTGAACAAACTAAATGACTGCTTTGCCGTATCTCTTTGCTGCACTTCATCCTGGTATTTCTTTACTGCAATATCTAAGCTGTGGGCCCAAACTCTGGGACCTCTTGTATTGTAACAAATATTTTTTTTGGATTAAAATGTTCCTCCCAGTTTTGCTTCTTTGAATATTTGTTCTTGCATTGACCACAAAAGTAACCCCTTTTAACACCCTCACTTTTCTCTCCAACTTCATCAATATTAGGATCCATTATTGATTATTGACTACCTGAAAAAATACAAAATAAGTAAAAGTTAGTAAATATAGTATGGTAAAAGTGAGTAAAAGTAAGTAAATATAGTACAATGAAAGTAAGTAAAAGTAAGTGCTTTAAACTTAGTAAAAGTAAGGAAGAGTAAGTAAAAGTAGGTAAGTTAAAGTAAGTAAAAGTAAGTTTAAACTTAACTAAACTTTTCAATTCTAGAGTCATGGTGGATTACTTAAAACCGCACAAGTAATTATCTGGCCAATTTATCAAACCTGGCCGAGATCAATGGAACATAGTCCAATCCTGATAATTTTATATTAAAAAAATATACGTTTTGATAAAATTTTAATTATCAAAACATTGAAGCTTAAAAAAAAAAAATAATTGTTAAATATGGAATTACGAACTAAACTTAAAATAACTAAATTTGTAATTTAAAAAAATTGGTTTGTACAAGAACGTATACGCAAAAAAATTGCATAACGTCTAGCGGATGAACAAAACCCAAACCCAAATTTACTTTTTCTCATGGTCAAATTTACTGGAGCAATGCTCCCAAGATCCCAGGAATCTGGAGTCATGCACACTTCTCCCTTCATTCCCCGATGAGGTGTATTGGTAAATACACGAAAGGCCTTGAACGGTTTTTCATCTTTCCTCCTGGGTATGCCACAACAAAGAGGAAAGAGAAGCAGGTTTGAGAGACAAAAGAGGTCAATGTTCCACGAGAGAAAAAGAGCGATTGTAAAAGTAAGAAACTGCAAAAACAACAACAAAATAATAAATGACGAACTGGAGTGCATAGATTGCGTCAAACGGAGTATAACTGAAAACGATAGAGAAAGACGACACTATGGAAGCGATAAAGATCAACTTAAAATACTTCCATAATTTTACGGTGGATAATGCGCGATTATTGGCCCTTTGAAGAATGAAAACAATGCATTAACCGATGATCTAAAAGAAGTACAATCATCCCTCGTTATTCGCTGATTTTTTTATTCGCGGTTTGGACTATTCGCGGATTTTTGCCGCGAAAGTTTGCACCACGCCAGAGCATCCCGCTAGGTGGCTCTGACTGACTGCGGAAGTTCCCGCGCTCCTTCGCCAAGCTTACGCGGCCTCAGTTCACGCCGCACCACGACCGAGTAAGCGTACTTTGTCCGTGTCAGCGTTATTTTTCCCATTATAACAGTGAACTATGGCCCCAAAGCGTAAACAAACAACCTCCAGCCCCGCCGCTAATGCTAGTAAAGTGCCTAAACGAGCAAAGAAAATGATGACTGGTAGAAAAGGTAGAATTACTAGAAAAAAATTGGTGGAGGCAGGAGTTTTGCGGCATGCGGGAGAGCATACGGCCATCAGCGAATGGAGCCTTCAACGTCGTCTTGGCATGGTGATTGTTCCTTCTGTATTTCTTTTTATGCATATTTAAAATATTTTCTGTTATTATTTACGCATAGAGTGTACTTAATTTGTTCATTATTTCTAACTATATTTAAAATGTCTTGCGGGTATTTATTTATGCATATTCTGCTCATTAGTTACGCACATGCTTAAAATGCCATCTAGGTAATTATTTTTCATTTTCGTAAGGCCTCGGTAATCCGTAGAGAGTATTTGCGGATATTCTCAGCACGTATTTCCCCCGAATAACGAGGGATAACTGTATCTTAAATACTAAAACCTCAGTATGAATCCGCTTTCAGTATCCCCAAAACTGATAATCCTAATACGCGATAGAAATATCTTCTTTGACGAAGAACTAAAGGGGAAAATATAACAACGGACTTTTATCAGGTCATCCCATAAGTAATGTCGTTTTTTACGATAGATTAAGTTTAAACTAGTCCTACTCGGTTTAAGCATAAATTTTCCAAAGGTTATATCCAAGAGGAGCTCTATCGTGTTTCGCTACATACTTTACAGACCTTGACCAGTGAAGACGTGTGTTTTGCTTTAAGTGAACTCCTCATAAACATGGCGGTATCAGAAAAGCATATCAGGTATATAATGTTTTACGAATTCAAAAAAGGGAATAGTGCTACTGAAGCAACGCGAAACATTCAGGACGTTTATGGCAACGATATTCTGCGTGTGAGGAAACGTCAAAGATGGTTTCAAAAGCTTAGGAATGGTGACTGCTGTTTGACAGATGCAGCACGCTCTGGACGCCTTGCTGAGTTTGATGATGACCTGCCGTTAGCCGCACTTGAAGAAGACTGTTCAACAACTGTCGAAGAATTAGCCCAGAAACTCAGTTCATCCCCGTCCACCACCCATCGACATTTGCAACAACTCAGGAAAGTGCCTAAGTTAGGAAAATGGGTGCCACATGAATTGTCGGTCGACAATCTGAGGGTGGGTAAACATTAGCACAGCTCTTCATTCCCGTGAACTCCAAGATCCGTTTTTCCACCGTTTAGTGACTGGTGATGAAAAGTGGATACTGTACCAGAATGTTAAGCACCGTCGACAGTGGGTTTGTACCGGAGAACCAGCGACACCACAGCCAAAACCAAATCTTCACCCTCGGAAGGTGTTGCTTAGTGTTTGGTGGGATAAAGGTGGTGTAATACACTTTGAAACCTTACCACACAACTAAACAATCACCGCTCAAGTCTACTGTCAACAACTGCATCGATTGAACACTGCACTAATACACAAGTTGGAGTATTACTCAGTCTTAACATGCCCATATAAAGAAGAAGACATTAGACAACTAGAAGGGATTCAGAGAAGCTTCACAGACAAGATCAATGGACGCAAAAAACTAAATTATTGGGAAAGGTTACGCGAATTAAATTTATATTCGCTGGAAAATAATGGAGGAACTAGTCCTTAATCTTACTTTGAACCCTACAACCACTCGAACAACAGTGAAAAGTGAGAAAGGAAGAATGTGTCGTGTTTCCAGGCGAGACAGGGAACGTCCTCCACTCTTAAGAAAAATAGCTTCATTGTCAGAGGGCCAAGACTGTTGAATCGGCTTCTCAAGGGACTACGGAACTCGATTAGTGTAGTGGTGGAAACCTTCGGAAGACTAGATGCCTGGCTCGGAACAATACCAGATGAGCTGGGAGTACCTGATTTTGTGAAGTGGAGAGCGCAAGAAGCTAATTTTCTACTTCACCAGGCTAACTCGAGAGGAGGGGCAACGAGTTTGACCTTCGTGAAATAAAGAACCATCGCACGGAACACCCGAAAGGTTGGAAAGTAAATGTACGTACACCCACAGGGAAAAAGCTAAAATACAAGGCCTTTCGTCCGCTGAACACCTCATCAGGAGGGAATAAAGAGAGGGCAAGAGGCAAATATATATATGATGCAAATCCACAAGGAAAAAGAAAAATGATTCCAAGGCCTTGGAATCATTTTTCTTTTTCCTCGTGGATTTGCATCATTCATTCATTTCACGTGTTTAATCGTGAAATTCATTCATATATATATATTATTAGGGTGGTCCAAAAAGTTAAAGCATCGACTAAGTTCTCTCCACAAGGTTGGTTTTATGCCTCTTGGTGTGGACAGTATTTGTGCAAAGTTTCACGTTATTCGGTTAATATTTAGGGGTCGCCCCACTTGCCCCCTTTTTGAAAATTTGGGAAAATATATAGACAACTGAATAACTAAATTTTTTTTTGGTTCTCAAAGAATATGAAAGAAAACAGTAAGACAATAGGACATGATAATGGGTGTATCTTCATTATTTCTTCTGCATCAGAGTCGCCTTGGATGGTATTGGTATCTGTTTTCGGTGGGCGGCTACGAGTTGTAGGAGGTACTGCTTCTGGTCCTCGTTTCGTGTCAAAGTGTCATTGTAGCGTTGTGCGAGAGCAATACCTCGCTCGGCAGCATCATTGACGACTTTCATCTTTAAGGCGCGATCTCTAAGTTCCCTGTAGTTCTTGTCATTTGGCCATTCCCGTGGATCTTTTTGAAGTAACTGGCGCGCTTCCTCCTTACCTCCAACTTTCAAGGCATCAAAGAGGGTCAATGTCCTTTTCGTGACGAAGGATGCCACATCATTTTCAACACCAGCTTCCGCCATGTCGATTCGTCGGGGGCAGCCATTCTTTTGGGGATGTTGGAGGTGTTGAACCATTCTCCTTTTGGTATCAGGATCGATCCTATTATCGAAGAAGGCCAGTCCAATCAGATGCTCCGACAAGTACCACAGGTGGCGTCTTAGAGCTGTCTTCGCCGCTTGTGCAGCTCCTCCGTGTGGATATTTTTCCAGAAGATGCAGCATTTTGAGATCATTGAGAGGAGCTTGTGTCCCCATTGGCGCTTCATGCCAGTACTTGACGTAAATCAGACTGACAAATAAAGCCAGCTGAGTCACGTTTCGTTCTTCGCGTGCTGTGAGCTTGAATTGATAGTGAAAGAGGTAGATTTTGAGCGCATAAATCGCCTTCGCCATCCATCTCGCGTGGTGCATGGGACCCGGAGCTCGGATAAAGAGTTGACCACCAGTCTTTCCCCCCAGGAAGAGCAAAGATAGTTCAAGGAACTCCTTGTAGTCGTCACGAGGTTGGCTTGCCTGAAGAGCGTTAGGTAAGTAAGTGAGCATCTCTTTTCTCATCTCTTGGAGTTGAGGGTTCTCGAACAAGCTGTCCGATGCTGAGACAAATGCTTCGTGGGAGAGAGATGGCCATTCCTTTTGAAATCGCTTAAAAAGGCCTGTTTCAGGACTTCCTGTTGAGCCAAATATTGAGGCAAAGACATCAGCAAGTACGACTTCAAGTATATGATGTCGACAACCGATCCAAACTAGCTCGTGACCCAATGCTTCTTCAATCCTGACACAGGCTCCGCGATGTAAACCCGTGTTTGACGCAGTGGTATCGAAGACGAGACCTCTCACATGCTGTTCCACGTTCCATAATTTCATAGTTTGAAGGCATGCCTGGGCCTGTGCTTCTCCAGTTCCTTGTTTCATCTTTGGGACACCAAGCAGCTTCTCCTGTCCATTGAATGTTATAAGGATTGCTATCCGATGCACATTCGTCGTCTTCCCTTCAATGCCGGGGAGAAGCTTTCCGTCCCAATGGAGAAGGACAGGGTCTTCTAGAGAGAATGATTCTAGGTCTTCTCGAGCTGCCTGTTCTCGCCCACTTTCTCTGTAGCGATGAATAGAGCTCCGAGAGCACGTCATCCCAGACAGATCATGCCCCGCGGCCTGTAATACAGCCCCAGTTACGAAAACAGCATTCCGGTCAGAAAGATTGGTGCGATCCATTGCTCCAATGACTTCTGGAGATTGGAAAATGTTCGTAACCTTGTTCTTGGGACGCTTTGGTGCCGGAGCTTCAGACGAAGAAGGAATCGGAACCGATGGTCTATAGTCGTCGTCGTCTTGCGAAAAAAGGGAAGAAGAAAAAGAGGAAAGATCAATTGATGACACTCCTGCTTCTTCCAAATCTTTCTGTGTTGCTTCATGCCTTGCCTTCCTCTTGGCTTCCTTCTCCATTCTGGATCGCTTTCTGTCCTCTTGTGTAGTCGTTTCCTTATCAATGCCAGCCATGCTGCAAGAATTGACGTCCTTGCGCTGCATGGACAGGAAATTTCGGTCCTCAACGTTGACGATTGTGCTCATGGCATCACTGGTTGCGATGTCAAACAGTTCCTGGATGTCCGCTTTGAAGATGTCTTCATTCATTCTATCGCTGGCACGTTGCCTGGTCCTGTGCTTCTTGAGTGTTTTGTAGCGGTCTAAAAGCTTTGAAAGCTTACGGACACAGGAGTCGATCCGTTGAGTTGGGATCCGCGCTCGGGTCCAGACTTCAATCACCCTCTGGCATGCCTGGTTCAGACTGTTGGAGGTGGTTTGCTTTTGATTGATGTGGTGGTATTGCCCCAAGAGGAGGCGTCAAGGCATGTAGGGAGCCTTGACGTGGATAAAGTTCCAGTTGCCATCCCTAGAAGCCAAACTTTTGGAATTGATCGAGTTTGAGCCATCGGACCTACGGAAGAAAAAGTACATTATATAATATATATATTCAGAGTGGGGCGACCTCTAAATATTCACCAATCACGCTGCAATTTTGCACAGACCATGTGGACACTAAATGGACAAAAACCACACTTGTGGAGACTATCTAAGACAATTTTGAAATTTCCCCCTATGGATTTGGACCACCCTAAATATTATATATATATATATTAGTGGTGGACCGGATATCCGCATCATTTTTAACATCCGCATCCGCACTTCTGACTGCGGATGTTATGCGGATATTACCTCATATAATATATATATATATCTCGAATTGAAGGGGGATGGGATCCGTGGTGTTAAGTCAAAATTAAATAACGCTCCCGCTCGTTATCTAAATATTCCGAGTAAAGTAGAGAAAGTAAAATAAAACATGTCACTATTATTTTTGGGGGTTTATTGAAAGACTAAAAATATATTTATAGGTTTTTGCGTGATTTAAATGGTTTAAAATAAATATTCTATGGTAATATAATGTGTTGTGAATAACGGAAGGGAATGAAGGGGCGGGGGGGGGGGGGGGGGGGTCGTAATTAAAGTGGATTTTATCACGGTATTTCAAAATATAAGTTCGTGTTAGGTTTCATAATTTACTTTCATGAAAAATCACAAAAATAAAAGTTTCACTAAACATGATTTTGGTGAGTATCTTTTCCTGAAAAGTCACCAGAATGTAGCATTATGTAGTTACATTTTTTTTAAATTTTCACTAAGGGGTTACCTCCGGGTCCCCCCTAACTTACCCACCCTCACCACCATCCCCTTTGTTAAAATTTTACAATTCGACCACTATATAATATAATATATATATATATATATATATATATAATATAATATATATATATCTGACCGACAATCGGAAGATCCTGGGTTCGATTCCTGGCGGTCACCTCATTTTTCATTTGTTCGTTATTTCTCTTCCTTGTGTTATAATGTTATAATGTTATAATGTTTCAGACCAACAAAGACCCTAGGATCCACTCATGGCTGGTCTACCTAACTGTGTTCGTGTATTGTGTATGTCCTCCGTGGTGGCGGAGGGGACCTACAATTTTACGTGGGTTCCGAACCACAAGAACATAAGAAATTTATGTAAAAACTGCCGGTAAATTGGCAACGACCAATTTTTTACGAAACTAAATAATTATCAATTTAAAACTAATTAATTATCGATTTAAAATTAAAGATAGAATCTCTGATCCAGAGGATCAAGTCATAATAGACTACTATCCACAAATATGTTACACTCTATATCTATTTATAAAGGACATGCAAATATATCGGATCCAAAGAATCCAGTCAATTTCATTACGGTATCCATCAAGTCACGGTCCATATCGATAGCGGACCAAGTCAAAATTTACAATCATATACATTACAATATATACACTTACGAGAAAAAGAGTAGGTGTGGCTGTAAAGACTGTACAGTAATGTAGAAATGTGTGTGCACCCATTTTGGGTCTCCCATTTAAAGGTGTTTGTGGGGCAAGTGAAGATCATGAGTTTTTCAATACCTCACAGTACTATGGGGGGCACCGCTCGGCAGAGGAATCTCTCTAAATGGGGTGTGTAAGGACAGAGAGTATCCCCTAACCCAAGACGCTGCCTCCCTATATCCCACAACACTTGTGTTGAGCTGTGGGATCTATCCCCAGAAAGCCTTAATTTTACTACCTTAAACTATACCCTTTCTATCAACATATGCGTCTAATCGATTTTTAAACATGTTTATAGACGTGCTACTAATTACTTCTACCGGCAAACTATTCCAGCTATTTACTATTCTATGCGTAAAAAAGTTTTTCGCAACTACTGTCTCGAACCTTCTACTTGTCAACTTACACCCGTTATTTCTAGTCCTAATATTGAGATATTTCGAAAAAGCTATCTCTATCTACGTTATCGAACCCATTCATAATTTTGAAAACCTGGATTAGATCACCCCTTAACCTCCTGGTCTCGAGTGTTGTCAATTTTAACTCCTTAAGCCTATCCTCGTACGACTTTGACCTAAGCGACGGAATCATCTTAGTTGCTCGTCTTTGAACTCTTTCGATTTTGTCTATATCTTTGCGCATATACGGATTCCAAAATTGGACCGCGTACTCCAAATGGGGTCTAACTAATGATTTATAAAGTGGAACTATAATATCGCGCGATTTGTACTCAAAATTTCGAGCTATAAAACCTAACACTTTGTTCGCCTTATTGACCGCTGCTGTACTTTGTTTCGCTACTTTTAAATCACCAGTGACTATAACTCCTAAATCTTTTTCCTGCTCTACGCAGTTAAATGTATGTATATATGTATATATATATATATATGTGTATATATATATATATATATATATATATTATATATATATATATATATATATATATAAAACCTTACCTTACAATCTTACAAAGGTTTCGCGCGATGATTTCTCATTTCGCGAAGGTCAAGCTTGTCGCCCCTCCTCTCGAGTTGGCCTGGTGAAGTAGTGAGTTGGATTCTTGCGCTCTCCACCTCACATAGTCAGGCACGCCCGGCTCATCGGGGATTGTTCTGAGCCAGACGTCGTCTAGTCTTCTTTTGAAAATTTCCACTGCAACTCCCTTCGTGTTTCTTAGGTCTTTGGGCAGCTGATTAAACAGTTTTGGTCCTCTCACAACAAAACTATTTTCTTTCAGGGTTAAGGATGTTCCCTGTCTCACCTTCAATTTGGGAATACGACACAGTCTACCGTTTCTACTTTCCACCGTTGTTTGGGGAGTTACGGGATTCAGAGTAAGATTAGGGACTAGTTTCTCCATTATTTTCCAAGTGTAAATAATGGTGTATCTCTCTCTCTTCTCCTTTCCAGTGAATATAGGTCTAGTTCTCGTAACCTTTCCCAGTAATTTAGTTCTTTGCACCCATTGATCTTGGCTGTGAAGCTTCTTTGGATCCCTTCCAGCTGTCTAATGTCTTCTTTTTTATATGGGGATGTTGGGACCGAGCAGTATTCCAATTTGGGTATTATCAGTGTTTTCAGTAGAGGAATCATTACATTCCTATCCCTTCGTTTAAAGGTTCTCAATATCTGACCCGCTATTCTCTTTACTCTGTTTCCTGCTATCTTATTTTGTTTCAAATTTTGCATCATCTGTCATTACAACCCCTAAATCTTTTGCTCTGGAATTTCTCTGAATTTCCTGTCCATTTGGAGTATAATATTCCATGGATTTTAGGTCTTCTCTTTTTCCGTACCGTAATAGCTGAAATTTCTCGGTTAAACTTCATATTGTTGTCTTCCGTCCACTTGTAGATTCTGTTTATGTCGGTTTGTAGAGATCCTATTTCTTCTGGGTTTCTTATTTTTCTACTGATCTTTGTGTCATCCGCAAAAGATGTTACTGTGCTGTCTCTGGTAACGTCCTTATCTATGTCAGTTAGCATGATTATGAAGAGTAGTGGAGCTAATACTATTCCTTGTGCTACCAAGCTGAGCAGCTCTAATTCTGATGAAGATACTCCTTGTACTGTAACGACTTGCCGCCGCTCACTAAGGAAATTATATATCCATTTCCCTACTTTTCCTGTTATTCCCATATACTGCAGTTTATGTATTATGATTCCGTGGTCACACTTGTCTAACGCTTTAACAAAGTCTGTGTATATTGCATCATAGTTTTCATTACTTTCAAGTGAATCAATAATGTTGTAGTGTTCCATTAGTTGTGAGAGGCATGATCTGCCTGACCGAAACCCGTGTTGGTTATCATTGATTTTTTTCTGAGTTTTCAAAGTCAGATTTTCTGTCAACTATTCTTTCAAATATTTTAGGGAGATGGGATGTAAGCGATACTGGCCTATAGTTTTTGGCCTCGGATCGAGCTCCTCATTTATATATTGGGACTATGTTCGCGCTCTTCAGGATGCCCGGTATTTCTCCCATGTCTAGTGACCGTCTCCATATCCAGTATAGGGGCTCAGCGATTGCATTCTTGCAGTTTTTGATCAGTGTGGCATTCCATTTATCCGGTCCTGCCGCTGAGTGTGTTTTTAGTTTCCCTTTGGCTTGTGTAATATCATCCGTCGTAAAGTCGAAATCCGTTATACTTTCCCCTTGTGGTTCTTCTTCAAAGAACGCGTTTCTATCGCATATCAATTTGTCACTTTTTGGGATACTGAAAGACGATTCGTACTCAGCTCTTAATATTTTAGATACTTCTGTTAGATCATCAGATAAATCACAATATATAATGTTATAATGTTTCAGACCAACAAAGACCCTAGGATCCACTCATGGCTGGTCTACCTAACTGTGTTCGTAATCGTGTATTGTGTATGTCCTCCGTGGTGGCGGAGGGGACCTACAATTTTACGTGGGTTCCGAACCACAAGAACATAAGAAACTTATTTAAAAACTGCCGGTAAATTGGCAACGACCAATTTTTACGAAACTAAATAATTATCAATTTAAAAATAATTAATTATTGGTTTAAAACTAAAGATAGAATCTCTCGGTCCAGAGGAGCAAGTCATAATAGACTACTATCCACAAATATGTTACATTCTATATCTATTTATAACGGACATGCAAATATATCAGATCCAAAGAATCCAGTCAATTTCATTACGGTATCCATCAAGTCACGGTCCATATCGATTGCGGACCAAGTCAAAATTTACAACCATATACATAATCAATTTAAAAATAATTAATTATCGATTTAAAACTAAAGATAGAATCTCTCGGTCCAGAGGAGCAAGTCATAATAGACTACTATCCACAAATATGTTACACTCTATATCTATTATATAACGGACATGCAAATATATCAGATCCAAAGAATCCAGTCAATTTCATTACGGTATCCATCAAGTCACGGTTCATATCGATTGCGGACAAAGTCAAATTTACAACCATATACATTACAATATATACACTTACGAGGAAAAGTGTAGGTGTGGCTGTAAAGACTGTAGAGTAATGTGTATATATATATACAGGGTGTATGAAAACTTTCTGTACAAATTGTGATGGGGGATAGGCAACACCAAGACAAACCCTTTTCGTCTATAAGTGTATGTCCGCTGACGTCACCATTCGGCGCGAGAGGGCACCGCTGCAATTGGCCAAAAGGTGAAGTGGGCTAGACTCGCACTTGCCGCGGGCATTCTTAACTCGGACGTAGTACGCGTAACATGGAGCGCTTCACGACTGCTGAGATGGCTGACATGCATATGGTGTATGGGGCTGCCAATGGAAACGGAAGAGCTGCTGTGAGGTTGTACCGACAGCGCTTCCCAAACAGACATGTGCCAAACCACCAAACGTTTGCGCATTTGCATCGGCGACTGCGAGAAACTGGAACATTCTATGCAAACATGCATGACACTGGTCGGGAGAGAAACGTGCGCACTCCTGACATGGAAGAAATCCTACGGCGATTTGAGGACAATCCAAGCGCAAGCACGCGAGGTGTTGCACGTATCCTCGGTGTGAACCACGACCTGGTCTGGAGTGTGTTGCACGAGCAGCAGTTACATCCGTTTCATCGTCAGAGAGTATTACAACCTCGGGATTACCCTCTTCGTGTGGAATTCGCACGCTGGTTTCTGCAGCAGACAGCGGTGCAGCCTAATTTTCCGGCTTATGTGCTGTTCTCAGATGAGGCCTGTTTCACACGTGAGGGTGTGTTTAACATGCACAATTCTCACGTGTGGGCGCACGCAAATCCACATGCTACACGGGTGCATGCTCATCAAGAACGGTTCGCCGTCAATGTTTGGGCGGGTATCGTCCATGGCAAGTTGATTGGGCCGTACCTGCTGCCTGCCCGACTCGACGGGCGGGTTTATCGGATATTTCTTGAAGAAACGTTGCCGGAACTGCTGGAAGATGTTCCCGTGGCTATTCGTAGACGAATGTGGTTTCAACACGACGGGGCCCCAGCACACTCCAGCAACGATGTGCGGGATTATCTGAACGCCACTTTTGGGGACCGATGGATAGGCCGGGTGGGCCCGTAGCCTGGCCACCGAGATCGCCCGATTTAACATGCCTCGATTTCTTCCTGTGGGGACACATGAAGAACCTCGTGTACGAGACTCCCATTTACTCAGAAGAAGACCTCGTAGCAAGAATCGCTGTCGCCGCTGGAACTGTTCCCGAAATGCCGGGAATCTTTCGACGTGTACGTCGGTCAATGCTTCGACGCTGTCGGGCATGCATTGATGCTACCGGTCGCAACTTTCAGCACCTTCTTTAAATAAACATGCCTTCTTTAAATAAACATGTTCGCGTACTACGTCCGATTTAAGAATGCCCGCGGCAAGCGCGAGTCTAGCCCACTTCACCTTTTAGCCAATTGCAGCGGCGCCATCTCGCGCCGAATGGTGACGTCAGCGGACATACACTTATAGACGAAAAGGGTTTGTCTTGGTGTTGCCTATCCCCCATTACAATTTGTACAGAAAGTTTTCAAACACCCTGTATATGTATATATATATATATATATATATATATATATATATATATATAACGAGTCTTTTGCTTATATCGAGGTTCTGGATATAGTAAGCTAGGTGTAGGTCACTGTAGCTGTCACCCCTAGAGCCTGTCCCAAAGCTGGATCCTATCTGCTTTGCAGATAGCTGGTGAGGGAAGCTATATTTTTGGGGCCTCTTTGCGAGTGACCCGTTGCCCACGTCGGGCTAACACCATAAAAAAGAAAAATATATAGTGTTTGTCATTTACCATTACTTATTCGGACTATAGTGGATTTAATTTTCCCAGAAGAGTTCCTTGTTCCATGCACGGTGTGTGTATCATGAAGAAACCTCAGGGAACCATTCTGAGTTCAATCCCCCCTTTGGGGGGAGGTCATTCTCCCTCACCCCCCCTTTATGCAACTTTGGGGGGCTAACCCCCACCCCCTTTGTTTTGTTGGTTGAAACATTGTGGGTCGGTCATTTTTTTTTAAACAGGAAATTGAGGCGTTCTTTTAAATGTTTAAGGATATATATATATATATATATATATATATATATATATATATATATATATATATATATATAGGGTGTCGCAAAAGTCAGGAACCATAGGCACATTTTAATAATTTGTTTTAATGTGTTTTGTTCTTTTCAGATTTGTTGTTGAACCTATGGCGCCGAAATTGGCAATAGATGAACGGGTGGAGATAGTTTTAATATGTGCAAGGTGTGGTAACACACACCGATCAGTTGCTACTGCTTTTAATGACAAACACCCTGAGAGGCCGCCAGTTGTTCAGGCATCAGTTGGAAAACTGTTCACTCGCTTCAAAGAAACGGGAAGTGTTCATGATCGGCCGCGTAGTGAACCGGCGAAAAAGTTCAACCAATGCAGCAACATCACTAATGGTACTCAATCACCTCGAAAACAGCCAACGTAAGTCATTAAGAAAGTTATCCCAGGAAACGGGAGTCTCCAGAAGATCCATTCAACAAATTCTTGCAACAAATCGTTTCCACCCCTACAAAGTCCAACTCGTTCAGAAACTGCACGGTGACGACACAGACCGTCGTGTAGACTTCTGCCAGTGTTTTCTAAAACATCGACAGCTTCAACGAAGGATCCTGTTCAGCGACGAAGCGATATTTCACCTCAGCGTCGCGTCAATAGGCATAACACTGCGCAACAATTTTTTGTTTATGTTGATTTTTCGATCTTTTCTATATGTTTCGGCCACGCCGATTACAGATTTGGCATCGGTTTTGCTCGGAAAACCATAGTTTTTACGATATGGTCAAATTTAGAAATCTTACTTTTTCGTCATTTTTAAGGAATTTTTCTGAGATAGTAAAAGTAATTTCAAATGCAAAATTCAAAATGTCCCCAAAACTGGGGTTTATTAGTAATGTTTTTATTGGTTAAGGCCCATTATTAAATATTTGTACACATTTGGTTTCTTATTTGTTTCTAAATTTTTTTTTTGTATTTTTCAGATATCTGAATTAGAATTATATGGTGATGGCTAACAATAGGCCATGCAGACACTGCAGATTCATTTTGTTATGTTTGCGGCCATTACATCAATCCAAAGCGAGTAAAGCACAAAATTGACACAGGAACGAAGTTTTGTACAGCATATTACGCTTACTTTGGCATGCCCATGGGCGATCAAGATAAATCATGGGCACCTCACTTTTGCTGTGGAAGCTGCCGTTCCACATTAGAAGGATGGCTGCGAGGTACCAGAAAAGGCATGCTATTTGCTATTCCTCGCGTTTGGAGGGAGCAAACCAATCACCACGATGAATGCTACTTCTGGATAGTAGACATTTCACTCGACAAGAGGTAAAGGTCGAAAAAATGTCCTTATCCAAATATCCCATCTTCTATTGCCCCCAGTCCCCCATAATGAAGATTTACCCGTTCCATGCCCACCCACCATGGAGAAAATAGAAGAAATGCCTTTAATATCCTCCGATAAAGATGAAGATGTTGACTTTGGGGCAAGCTCCAATACGTCACCCCATTTCCCCAACCAGAAAGGCATAGACGACCGTGTCAGGGATATGAACCTTGCGAAAACCAATGCAGAAATTACGTCGTCCCGCCTTAAAGAGTGGAATCTTTTGGACCCAAGTGTCGAGATCTCTTTCTACAGGAATAGGCATTTGCGATACGCTTCTTTCTACTCCTGTTTGCATCGAGCTCTCTTTGCTACTGCTGTGATGTGACTGGCCTTTTTGCTGAGCTAAGAACTGAATACAGCCCTGCTGATTAGCATTTGTTTATTGAGTTCAACTGGAAGTTTAAAAGGCGTCCTACTACATAATGGAAACATGTTTCCATCTCTTCCTGTGGCTCATTCGGTTGAATTGAAGGAAGAATATGAAAATGTAAAGCAGTTGCTAGACAAAATAAACTAGTGAACATAGATGGGATGTATGTGGAGACTTCAAAATGCTAGGATTCCTGCTTGGACTACAGGGCGGTTACACTAAATATTCGTGTTTCCTCTGCCTTCAGGACAGCAGAGCAGATGGTGAGCACTTTATCAGAAAGGAATGGTCCGTGAGAAATGAGCTTAATCCAGGCAAACACAATGTTCTTAACGAAGCCCTCGTTCCAACAGACAAAATTTTTCTACCCCCGCTACATATCAAGCTTGGTCTTACTAAGCAATTCATATGGTGTGGGCTGCGCTCTGGTTAATTGGTCCGTACTTTTTCGACGGCAATGTAACTGGTGAAACATATCTGCATATGCTGCAAACATTTCTAATGCCCATACTGGACGACATTCCACTGGCAGAACGGGCGAAAATGCGGTTTCAGCAGAATGGTGCACCACCACATTTCGCAACCATCGTCCGGAGCTCTTTAGATGAAACATTCCCAAGCAAGTAGATCGGACGGCGAGGGCCCGTCGAATGGCCACCTAGGTCTCCAGACCTCACGCCTCTTGACTTTCTCTCGTGGGGCCATCTCAATTCGGTAGTCTATGCTGATCGACCCAAAACCATACGTTCTCTAAAGGATAAAATCACATCCGAGTGTGCCAAAATCAGTACCAATGTGTTAAGGAATGTTCAAACATCATGCATTCAACGCGTCAGAAAGTGTCTCCAAGTGGAAGGTACCAATTCGAACATTTATTATAATTTAATGAAATGTGCCTATGGTTCCTGACTTTTGCGCCACCCTATATATACAGTATATATATATATTAATATATATATATATATAATTTTATATATATATATATATATATATATATATATATATATATATATATATATCGAATACCAAAGATAAGAGGGAGCGGCAAAAAATGAACAATTAATAATTTAAGGAAAACATATTTTAAGATTTATGGGTACTTTTTTTTTTTTTGGCCGATGTGTCATTTAAGTTATTTACAAAGTATTATTGTATGTGAATTCACATTCTACTGTATAATGTTCCTCTCGGTTAGGTCTGTTTCTTAACAGAATCTTTCGGAACTTTCCCAATTAATACCGTGTTTATACCCATACATACACATACGGTTAAACAACGCGTCGTTTTACCGTGACGTCTAAAGTTTATCGAGTTTGACCTATATAAATTGAATCGATTCGCATACATCCGATGGAATACGCGCATCCAACACAATTATCTCGACTGTTTTTAATTAAGCGACATTTAATAGTATTTCTATCATTAAAAACTACGTTAATTCCAATTGTTTTAAGTAAAGTCGGAAAGTGCTTCAAATTTAGGTGGTAAGAGAGGCTAAGGATATTTTTAGGATCAAACTCCTTTTCAATTACGTTAATGTAATACATTTTCGTTTTAAAATTAATTCTCTATAAATGGAATTTGAAAACGTAGTTTAATAATACCAATATTCACAACGTTCCATAAGTGAAAATCCAAAAAATTCAGTCCTAAACTATTAATGGTCCGAAAAAGAGAAAAAAAATTAAGATTTTATGGAAGGGTGATGGGATGGTTGGATGAAAAGTGAAACTACCAATTATTATTATTATTCGACTCCCGAAAAACCAAATCTGAAATGATTCGCGCATCTGCAAATCTTTAGATCAAGAATCAAGAAATGATACGCATTCGTCATTTTCCTATTTAACGCTAAATTTTAATAGACGAAACTAAATTAAGGAGTTCGTGAACATTCTTCAAAATATCGGGTCAAAGTCATAAGACGACGACGACGACGTCATCATCATCATCATCATTCGTCAGCCAGACTCTGTACTAAACGGACGCATTTCCTGAGCTCTCTGATATTGCATCTACTTTTGCATATTGCCAATAATTTTACTTTTGGAAAGTTTTGAATTTTATATACTTGCGTTTATATTAACTGTTATAGTTAAGTAATTGAATATTAGTGGTTTTTAGCGATTTAGAAGTTTTCATAGCGTGTCGGCTTAATTTAACTTAAACTTGTGACGGTTATAAACTAATTTTTAACTGCGCGATGCCGTCGCAGAAAGCGTCGTGTGTTAGGTGTGGGGTAAACCGGTGGTATTCGGAATTTAAAGATTATAACGGCGGTCCTATGGCGATTACCGAGAGATCAGTTTGTTTCTTTTGCGAGTTAATGGAGGAAATAGTTGACATAAAACGCAGTGTACGTGAGGTAACGGAAAGACTTGCAACGCTTGATGAGGGCAGGGGTAGGGCTACGGTTGACGAAAGCCGAACCAATACTAACGTTGAAGACGTTAGTAATTTGAAGGGTGAGGTGTGTAACCTAGTTTCTAGTTTAGGTAGCTTGTCGGGAAGGTTGGATAGAGTTGAGGAAGGGGTTAAGGTTGGTCCGAGATTAGTAAATAGCGAGGGATTTAGAGAAGTTAAGGGTGGAGCTCGGCCGCGTACGTTAGGTAATAGGAATCCCCCCCACCCTTATCGAGGTTTCGAACCCTTTCGCCCATTTGGAAAGGGACGTAAATGAGGGGGAAACTATTTTAATTGGGGACTCTTTAGTGCGCCATATGGACAAAGAGTTCGTTGAACGGCATCCAACCAAGAGGAGGAGGGTCTGTCTCCCAGGGGCCAGGGTTGACAGAGTAGAGACGAAGTGGATAGGATTGACGTTGCCTCCCGTCACTCGATGTTGGTGACGATGGTAGGAGGCAACGACTCGTATAGGCCCGATACGAGAGTGCCTGACCTTTGGCAGAAATATAGGTGGTTAATTAGGTCCCTGAAGGCGAGGTCAGATAGGTAATTAGTTCTAGGTATTACCCCTAGGCACGGGTTGGGTCTTAGGATTACGTCAAAAACAATATTTTTCAATAATAAATTAGAAGAGATTTGTGCTGAGGAAAATGTACCCTTCGAAAAACTGTGGTCAGAATTCAGTGATCCTAGCCTTTTTATAAAAGATGGGGGTGCATTTTAATGAAATAGTAATGCTAGACTAGGTAGGTTAATTGACGAAAACGTACGAAAGCTGTATAGGTCGAAGCCTTCTTTAAACGTTGTGGGTCCGGGGAACGCGGGCCCGTCGTGAAAAATAGTTTAAAACGCCGGCCCGTGGTAAAAAATAACTTAAACGTCTTTTATTGTAACGCGCGTAGTATTAGAAATAAATAAAACGAATTTAAGGCGATAATTTATTCCGGCAACTACGATATAGTTGCTATCATTGAAATGTGGTTAAATACCGTGACTCGGGACTTGTTGGGGAAACTTGATATACCGGGTTTTAAACTCTACTAATGATAGGTTACATAGGTTTGGTGGCGGCGTTTTGCTGTACATTCGTAATTCCCTTAGGGCTATCGAGGTTAAGAGATTTTCCGGCAGCAATTAATGCGATATGCGTTGAAGTTAGGGCGCGTAGTATTAGTTTTAATTTTATTGTTGTTTATAGACCTCCCGTTCAACCCTTCGATACCGATACTAGATTTTACTCACTTCTTGGTAACTTTATTGACAATCGGAATAGTATAATTGTCGGAGACTTTAACTGCCCTAACGTTAATTAAGAGATTTTTACTGGTAATGAGGAGGGTTTGAGATTGATTGAGTTCATGGAAGATAATTTTTTACGACAGATGGTTACCGAACCAAAGCGCGGTGACAATATTTTAGATTTGGTGATGACGAACGGCGAAAATATAATCGAAGGTTTAGAAGTAGGCGAGAGTTTAGGATGTAGTGATCATCAAATTCTTAGATTTAAGTTATTGATAGAAAACACTAAGGATAGTAACGTAATAGAAGTCCCTGATTTTCGTAGGGCTAATTTTGATAGTTTTGCGGATAGGATGATAGTGGACTGGGATAACTTATTTATGGGTGACACAAATTTGCATTGGGAGGCGTTCAAAGAAAGTTTTATGAATATTGAAAAGGAGTTTATTCCTCGTAGACCCAAGTGGTGGACTAGGGAAATAGGCCAGTTCATAAACGAGCGTAACAGAGCGTATAGACTTAATAAGCGCAATGGCACGGCAGCTAACTTTAATAGATATATCGAGCTTAGACGTCAGGTTATAAGATCAGTTAGGAATGCTAAGCCCCTTAACCCTTTAAGCACTGAATTTTTTGTAGGGTTAAGTTATGAATGCGTGTATTTGAAACGTTACCAATTGGCATCTTCAGTCCTTAAAGGGTTAACGAAGATTTTTAATCAGTCACTCGAAACGAGGATTATTCCTGGAGACTTCAAATTAGCTAACGTCACGCCTATTTTTAAAAAAGGTGACCGCACGGTAGCCAGCAATTATAGGCCCATTAGCTTAACGTCAATTGTCGGTAAACTTTTGCAATCCGTAGTTAGGGATCGTATCATCGATCACTTAGAAAGTAGAGAATTGATTAATAGTAGTCAGCATGGGTTTCGACGCCATAGATCTTGTTTAACTAATTTGTTAGAATTTTATAACGAAATAGTGCGCGAATACGATAGGCATAGAGCGGCTGACGTTATTTATTTAGATTTTAAAAAGGCGTTCGATACAGTTCCGCATAGAAGATTAATTGCGAAGGTTAAAGCGTACGGTATACGCGGTCAGGTAGCTAACTGGTTAGAGGAATGGCTTCGTGCTAGGAGACAGAGGGTCGTTGTTAATGGTAGTGAATCGGGGTGGTTGGATGTAGGTAGCGGTGACCCACAGGGTTCAGTGTTTGTCCCATTGCTATTCGTAATTTATATTAACGACATAGATGTAGGATTGACTAGTAACGTGTCAAAATTCGCGGACGATACTAAAATAGGCGGTAAGGTTGTTGACGAGGACGATAGAAATAGGATAATGGAGTGGACGGATAAGTGGCAGATGCAATTTAACATACAGGGTGTCCCGTAAGTCTGGACCCATAGGGAAAAATAATAAAATTACAAAAGTCCAAAAATTTATTACATAATCTGTTCAAAGTGTCCGCCGTTGTGTCGCACACATAGTTGAAGACGCAATCTCCACTGCGACAGCACTTTCTGAATCACAGTCGCAGAAATTTCTTGACACGCCTCCACAATGCGTGCTTTAAGGTGGAAAATGTTCTGAAGTTTGACCTCGTACACTTTGGCTTTCAAGTGGCCCCACAAATAAAAATCATAATAATAAATAATAAAAAAATAATAATAATAATAACAATAAAAAAATATATTATAAATCCCTATGGGTCCAGACTTACGGGACACCCTGTAGATAAATGTAAAGTTTTGCATATAGGTTCTCGTAACAATAATTACACGTACACGATGGATGATGAGAGTTAGCGAGCGTTGACGAGGAAGTAGATTTAGGCGTACGCGTATCTAAGGATTTAAAAGTTAGGAACCAGTGCCTGGAGCCTTGCGCAAAAGCTAATAGGATGTTAGGCTTCATAGCCCGTAATTTTTAATTTAAATCGAAGAATATTATATTGCCCCTTTACAAGTCCCTAGTCAGGCCTCATTTAGAATATGCCTTTCAGTTTTGGTGCCTGTATTTGCGTGAGGATATTGATAGGTTAGAAAGGGTTCAGCGTCGCGCCACGAAACTAATTCCGTCATTGCGCAGCAAGTCTTACGAAGATAGGATTAAAGAGTTAGACTTGCATTCACTCGAAACTAGGAGATTAAGGGGGGAGCTTATTGATGTTTTCAAAATCGTTAATAAAATCGATAACGTAAATTTTGACAAACTGTTCACTTTCGATAATAGCAATACTCGTAATAACGGATTTAAGTTGCGTGGCAGACATTTCATTACTAATATCGCTAAAAACTTCTTTACGTTTAAAGTAATTGATAAATGGAATAATCTTTCCGCGTCAGTCGTGAACTCTACCAGCGTTAATATGTTTAAGAACCGTTTAGATAGGCATTTTTGAAATTTTAACGTTGTTTAAAATAAAAAAAAAAACAATTAGCAACAGGAGCTCTGGGGGTGGTGGTCGAGGATGAGTCTGTTGACGAATGATGCCAGCGTGTGATGCCAGCAATAAAATTATTAATAAAAAAAAATTAGACTAACACGAACGTAGATGTAGCTCGTAGCGTAAACTAACCCACTTTTTGTTATACTTTACCTACTTTTTTTTCCTTTCTTATCCTCTCCTTACTCTCATGCCTGTAACTCTCTTGACTTACATGTCTGTTGTTTGCATGGTATGACAGTGTTTGCATGGTTTGTAAGCGTTCTTATTTTACTTCTTTTCATCTTTCACCCCTTTCCTATTCTCTTCGACTATTTTTCCGACTTGTCGGCAGTGGCCGGCGGATGATGATGAGTCTTCCTCTCTCTTTTTCTGAATGAGTGTTAAACCCACGAATGATAGATTTTGCTCATATTGACCCCTTATTCTCTTCTTTTAACCCCCTACTCTCTTCTTTCTCTGGGGCTAACCTTAGAGTGGATCTTAGGGTATTTGTTAGCCTTAGCTTCTGTAGATCCGTAGATCTATATATTGGTACCGAACAATGTTGAAGTTTACGTTACAGGCAAGGCAAAACTCCGGTTTCAAAAAATTCCATATATAAATTTGGTAAGGCGGGTGAGAGATGATTTCCCATTGCCTATCCAAACGATACAGCGTAAAAGTTGCCTTCAAACTGAAATTTACACCGTTTAGGCCGCGGCTTAATTAATTCAATAAGCGTGTTTGTCGCGTTCAACACGGAAAAATATTTAAATTTTTATCTTTTAGAAAATGAAGCAAATCATTGAGAAACTTCAGCCAATAAAGAATATATACCAAAACTAACCACTTTCAAATTTGGATCATTACGAAGCTTCTTCACTTTGTTAATAAGATCTACGTACGTTATTTACAATGTGGACAGGGTAGGATTAAGGCTGTGAGGCGGCATATATATATATATATATATATATATATATATATATATATATATTATATATATATATATATTATATACAGGGCGTCCCAAAAAAATGTATACACACTTTAAATAATTATAAAGGCAGTGTTTATTAAAATACATTTCATTTTCAAAATGTAATAGAATCTACAGACATTATTTAATTGTTTTGTCAACGCCTGTTTTCAAACTGACATCCGTTCTGGTCCAGGCACTGCTGATAACGCGAAGCAATGGAATCGCAAACATCACGAAACATTTCGTTTGGTATTTGTGTGCATTCTCGTTCAATGGCTGCTCTCAATTCAGCGACTGTTGCAGGTTTTATAGCGTAGACTTTGTCTTTTAAGTATCCCCATAAAAAAAGAGTCTAGTGGTGTGAGGTCTGGTGAACGCGGAGGGTATTCTACGAAACCCCTTCGTCCAATCCACATCCACATCGTGCCAAGTACCACTCGCAATACTCCACTCTTTCGGTCCGGATCATCATCATCTTCATTAATAGCATGGACTAATCTTGGAATGTAACTTTTCCATTGACAGCGCTTCAAAATGCGTTGGACAGACGATTCTGAAATTCCTACCTCACGACTCGCTTGCCGCACAGATTTTCTTGGACTTTGGTGATACGTTTCCAGTACTCTTTCTTGCTTTGTGGGGCTTGTCGATGTCCGTGGTCTTCCGGAACGCTTCTTGTGGACATTCTGAACAGTTCCATCGGCTTCAAACTTATCTCTAATTCGAGTGATGGTAAGTCGCGTTGGTGGATCTGTTTGAAACTCCCTCCTAAACTGTCTTTGCACTTCAACTGCGTTTTCACACTTCCAGTAGCATTTTAGAATGAATTTCCTTTGTTCAAAGCTTAGTCTGACTGCCATTATTAATTCTAATGGGTTTAACTTGGAAAGAAAGAAACATCAATTGAGCTATCAGCTGTTAAAGTGTGTATACATTTTTTTGGGACGCCCTGTATAGATATATATATTATATATATATATATATATATATATATATATATATATTTTTATATATTATATATATATATATATTTATTTTTTTTATATATATTATATTATATATATATATATAGTATAATTCATAAAATCTTCAAAACAAATAGAAACGAATATTTATCCAAATTTAACAGCTACAAAAACCGAAGCTATGTACGTAAAAAAAAAAAAAAAAAACGGCAAACAATTCAAATAGGGAATAATTTCTTCCTTCGTCGCTTTGAAGGGTCATATCAAACAAAATATCCCCCATTCTTCGACATACTGAATGATGATCACACTAGGCCCAAATTCCCAACGTCTGAAAAACAATTTCGGAAACGGATTAACCCTTTGAAGCCAATCATACAAAAATGGATGGAAATCCTACGTACATATCGACAATAATCTATACTATAATAAGAGAGCTGTCCGTCTGTTCGTCTGTCTGTCCGTCACACTTTCAGAAATTGAGAGAAAAAACTGTGAGAAAAAAAATTCAGAAATTGTAACAAAAATTCAGAAATTGTATTATGGGCGGCAATGTGAAGCTCAAGATTTTCATGACTGTATTCTTTTCTGTAGTTTAGCAATGGGGGAAGGGTGGGGGTGGGGGTGGGGGTAATGGGGGATGGGGAGGGTGGGGGTAATGGGGGAGGGGGTTAGCCCCCAAGTTGTATGAATGGGGGTGGGGAGGTTTTGGGAGATACCAGATTCAGAAATGTTGACACAATGTGAAGCTCAAAATTTTCACGGCTGGGTTCTTTTTTTGTAGTTTAGCCTGTCTAACCGTCAGCGAAGCGGCGGGAACTGTACTAGTAATTATAATTCTAGATAAGAATTTGCAGTATGCTAAGAATACTGTCTTCATTTTTTCTTCTGCTCACGCGTTTCGTTCATATACTGTACTTTGAACATCTTCAAAGCTTTACACATAATTTTAAAGTAAAATGGGTTATATATATATTTTGCTATTGTAAATTTGATACAATTTCAAATTAATTTGAGAATATTCGAAAGTTCATTAAATTTTATATTAATTTTCGGTTTTTTCATTTTAATGTAAAAGGCTTGGGCAATTTTTAGTTTTTGTACCTTATGTGATGAGTAGAAGATTGGAAAGGTTTGAGAGATATTTTTTTAATTTAATATTTTATGATCTACTCCGTAATGTTCGTTAATTTTACTTGGACGATATTTATGTTGGTATGCTCTCTCTTTAATGTGGTTTGTGGTGTAACCAATGTAAGTCGACGTACAGTCAACTACAGGACATGTCCTGTAGTTGACTAACCAATGTAAGTCGACGTACAGTCAACTACAGGACATGTCCTGTAGTTGACTAACCAATGTAAGTCGACGTACAGTCAACTACAGGACATGTCCTGTAGTTGACTGTACGTCGACTTACATTGGTTACACCACAAACCACATTAAAGAGAGAGCATACCAACATAAATATCGTCCGAGTAAAATTAACGAACATTACGGAGTAGATCATAAAATATTAAATTAAAAAAATATCTCTCAAACCTTTCCAATCTTCTACTCATCACATAAGGTACAAAAACTAAAAATTGCCCAAGCCTTTTACATTAAAATGAAAAAACCGAAAATTAATATAAAATTTAATGAACTTTCGAATATTCTCAAATTAATTTGAAATTGTATCAAATTTACAATAGCAAAATATATATAAAAACCATTTTACTTTAAAAATGTGTAAAGCTTTGAAGATGTTCAAAGTATATGAACGAAACGGGTGAGCAGAAGAAAAAATGAAGACGGTATTGTTAGCATACTGCAAATTCTTATCTAGAATTATTAAGAAACTCAATAATGAAAATAAAAAACTATTCACAATATTCGAAATTAAATGTAAATCCTTTATAAAGACAAGGCTCATATCGACTTTCTAAAATAATAATAATAATAATAATAATAATAATAATAATAATAATAAATCAGATATAAATGTATAAAAAACCTCTTAACTAAAACTAAGAACTCTTATTTTCCGTCTCTGAAGATATAATAATTACGGTTATAAACGACATTTACTGAACTAACTTCGTGACAAACATTTAGGCTTTCTTATATAAAAATTAGGCCTAAAAATATGAGCGCCTAAGGCTACAGCTTTATTAGCTTAACTAACGTTAATCGGGCCCCCAAATATGGAATTCATAAATAGATCGAGGTAAAGGAGTTAATAAAACGGACTTACCATTTCGGCAGCTTTCGGGGTTAACGATAATAGAGTAGGTCTCGCGATATTGTTAAGTTCGTGCGTTTCGACTAAACCAAATAAGTAAGTCAATGTTTGCATTCAAAGAAACATCTCGCAAAATTCAATAATTATTTTTTAATATTTCTCTTAATCTCTTATTAGTGAACATTTTACCAACATCCTCTAACGGAATTTTTTTTTTTTTTTCTATCTCAATCGTTAGTCAGTTTATTAACTCCTTTAGCTCCATTTATTTCTAAAGCCATTTCAATCGATCTTTATTTTTACACCTAAATCATTAAATGTGCATCATTTATTATTCTCACCTGTGTGTGTGTGTGTGTGTGTGTGTGTGTGTGTGTGTGTGTGTGTGTGTTACTAAAACCTCCACGACTAATTTCTGGTTTTCCAAGAGCATTAAATATTTTTTTTGCGCACTTTTGAAACGTCCCAAATTACGAGTGCGTAGATAAGTGTGTGAATAAAATGGGGTGTGAATTTATCTTTGAAAATGACTTTTCACTTTAAGAACCGACTCAATTTTGCCTTTCAAAAATGTTCATTTATTCTTTGAATGCCAATTCTAATAATGAAATAGTTATTCAAATACAAAGTAATTTATCATTAATTAAAAGTTAAATAAATTTAAAGTTTAACGTTAGAACGAAGCCAGAGTCAAATTAGAGAAATGAAGCGAATAACCGTTTACGTTTCAATCTTGACCAATGAATGAACGCGAACAAAATAACATTTCTTAATTCCAATAATCATTTCGGAAAAGGATCACAAATTGACGAAAAAAAAAAAAAAAAAAAATTGGCCTTAAGAGACTCACTAAAATAAACTTTCATTAAAATGAGGTCCTCCTAGGAAGAAGTGGCTAAGCGACAAAAGTAAAAAACGCCAGAAAAACTGGGTAAAATCGTACGGAATTGTTAATTAACGACTTGGGTCTTTCCTGTTTCATTAACTGTTTCCGATTTTTATGAAAACAACGTGATATGTACAGTTTTTCACGCTGATTTCAAAATTATAAACCATTTCATCGCGAAATACTTAGACTATCACTGCAAGCATAGGCTAGGGCGGGAACCGCTAGGCTATTTTTTAAACGGTGTTGCGCATCTATTTTGTTCTTCCGCTGCAAGCATAGACTATAGTTCAACATCTTTTTACTTTCCAACGACTGACAAATTTAATTTTATAGAATTATATAGGAAGACTGAGACAGAAGAAAATGCAGTAAATTTTTTACAAGAATATAACTTAATACCGAAAGAAAAACAGTGTCCTAGAAAACATCAAATGCTAATAAACCTAACTTAACCTAACCTAATAAGCCTAACTTAACTTAACCTAAGTATTTCTCGATGAAATGGTTTACAATTTTGAAATCAGCGTGAAAAACTGTACATATCACGTTGTTTTCATAAAAATCGGAAACAGTTAATGAAACAGGAAAGATCCCAATTTTTAATCGCATTTTCTGGGGAATTTTTTACTCTCGTCGCTTAGCCACTTCTTCCTAGGCGGACCTCGTATAAGAATGAGAAACGCGATTAATATTCAGATATACTTCACTGCCGAGTCTCTCACACTCAAAATTTAAAAGTTCCAAAAGCTTAAATTGTGAAAAATAGGTTACCTTAAACGTTATAATAATAATAATAATAATAATAATAATAATAATAATAATCGTAAGTCAAAAACGTCCCTTACGCGATTTTTAGATATAAACCCAAATTCTAAAATGGTAAAACTCAAATATTAACATTTAACTTTATGATGACGACGAAAAGTAAAAAAAAAAGCCAAATTTGTCTCGGCCTTCAATTCCCTTCCCTAAAAAACCTAATAATTTTCCCACATTAATTGTTCCTATTTTCAATTAGTCAATTATTGCTCAAATAAATTCCACGTTTATTACTCAAAATCAATCGCATTCGCATCTCTCTCATTTTGAAAAACATTTTCACTTTCAACAATTTTTAACTTTCCCACCTTCCTAAACACCCTCATATATATATATATATATAAAGGGTGATCCAGAGAAATGGGACCCAAAAGAAACCCCTGTAACTCTTAAAGTATAAGTCCTTTTATAAAATCATACGCATCATTCGAAAGAGGATAGTTACAAGTTTGTACAGGATTGTATAGATTTTGACAATACAATACAAGACAAGATAAGATACAAAACAAAATAAGTGTTAATTAAAACTAACCCTTCAAGATGACTGCATGGACTGTGCAACAGCTGCGTTTCATAACTGAGCAATATTATTATGAGCATGGAAGAAGTGTAGTTTCAGCTCAAAGATCTTTCAAGACAAATTTTCAGATGTCAAAATCACCTTCTAAGAAAGTAATCCGTCGGTGTGTCAGAAATTTTTCCCTAACTGGCAGCATTGGAAAAAGAAAACCAACTGGAAGAGTGCGCACAGCAAGGATAGACGAGATCATTAACAGAACTCATGAAATTGTACAGGATAATCCTAACATAAGCATCAGACGTGCTTCTCAGCTGTTAGGAGTTGGATATGGAACAACAACAACAACAACACCGTATATTCAAGCAAAATTTAATGCTCTTTCCATATAAAATTCAAACAGTGCAACAACTAAACGATGGAGATTTCGCACGAAGACGACAATTCTGTCAATGGATCCAACAGAAGGTAAATGACACCACCAATTTTCTAGCAACTTTGATTATGTCAGACGAAGCCCATTTTCACTTGAATGGAACTGTAAACAAACAAAATTGTCGTTTCTGGGCAACAGAAAATCCATTGAATATTACCGAAGTCCCGTTGCATAGTCAGCGTGTAACTGTTTGGTGTGGTCTTACTGCATCTCAGATCATAGGGCCGTACTTTTTTGAGGATTCCACCGGAAACACGGTCACTGTAAATGGTGATCGCTACGAAAAAATGTTGACCGATTTCCTTATTCCTAAATTAAGAGATCTTTGTCTAGAAAACCACTGGTTCCAACAAGACGGAGCTACCTGCCATACCACGAGGAACTGCATGGCAGTTTTGCGTCAAACGTTTCCAGGCGAGTTAATCTCAAGATTTGGAGACGTTGAATGGCCCGCAAGGTCTCCGGATTTTTCTCCTTAGATTATTATCTCTGGGGATATTTAAAGAGTAGGGTCTACAGAAATAACCCAACGACCTTGCAAGAATTGAAGGCCGCCATCACAAATGAGATACAGGCCATACCACCGCACACTCTTGCAAAAGTGATGCAGAACTTACGAGCGAGAACACTGGAATGCTTGGCAACTAATGGAGCACATTTGAAAGGAGTCATTTTTAAAAATAAATATTTCATAATAAACTTGTAACTCTACTCTTTCGAATGATATATAGTTTTTATGAAAGGAATTAAATATTAAGAATATTTGGCTTTTTTTTATGGGTCCCATTTATCTCGATCACCCATTATATATATATATATTAGGGTGTCTCTTATTGGGTAGTCAAAAATTGAAATGTTGAATTATTTTATCTGCGCCCCCTAAAATAGTTCCATTTAGCATAAAAACTAAAACTTGAAAGTTTGACACAAATTGGCTCATATTTAGGGGTCGCCCCCGGCTAATAAAAATGGTGACCATGGCATAATAGCTCCTGACATATGATTATGCTCATTATACACTTAATTCCTTCCTTCCTTTTTTTAGTTTGATTCGTTTTTATAAGTTAGGCCTTCTTATTTATCATTGATCCTTTTCTAACCTATCCTTGATGTTGTTATAATCCATCCTTTGGTCCTCAATCCTTCTTTATCCCAATCCTTTTTCTCCTATCCAAAATCCTTCCTGGCTCTTTTTTTATATACAATCAGCAATGAAGCATTGCTACAAAAAAAAACCATTAGTTTATTATATAGAGATAAATTCAAAATGCCAGTGCTATTTACATACTTTAATTACTTTAATTAGCATTATTTCCTTATACAACATTTATTTAATATACAATGATTATACAATATGGTGTATTTTAAGGTACGACCTCATTGATGGTTATTTTTTGAGAACAGTTTTTGATGGAACTGGGTGACTCTGGCGGTGTTTTGCAACAATTTGGAGCAGGAACTGGAGCTGCTCTTCCCCCACTGTCAATTTCTTATTCAGCTCTTGAACTAAAGCTACTGCACGTTCTGCCCGGTCATTTACAACAGATAGAGCTGCAACAATAGCTCTGGCCCTTAAATATTCACAGTTGGATGTCCAAGTACTGGGTGCCTTGTTCAGAAATCCTTCTGGCAAATTCAGCTTAGTAAAGAATTCTCTAGTATTTCTTGTAACAAGTTGGTGTAGTCCTTCACCAGAGCAGAAGGTCGATTCAGGAATCCGAGGACGCTTGGGTGGTCTATCAGTGGACTCATCTTCTAATGCCTTTACCATGCGTTTCTTTACATCTGTAGTAATTCGCTCATCAAAGAAAGCAAGACCAACTGCTTCTTCAGACAGGTACCATAAGTGGTTAGAGAGCTTTTTTTTAGTTGTATCAGAAATCTTTTTGTTAGGATAATTAATCAATGACCTCATAAGGAGCCAGTCATTAAATGGGGTTTCAATAGGGAGTGAGGATGTTGTCCAAGCCTTCATATAGATGAGAACAGAAAAAAGGGAAAGATCTCGAATTCCTCGTTCTTCAGTCTTAGTCATCTTGAACTGGTTTCGAAAAAGCCACATCTTGATAGAATAGAGCGCTTTGGACATCCAGCGAGCTCGATGCATGGCACCTGGTGCACGAAACTTGATGCCTTTATTGGGGACACCTCCAAGAAAGATGATGGACAGACCCAAAAGTTCTTGATAGTCATCCCGTAGCATAGGTGCCTGGGATCTAGCAAACTGAATTAGTTCAGTTTTAGACTGGATAATTGCTTCTTTAGTAATCGTGTCTGTCTCACCTGTTTGGAACTGGCTTTGATCAACAGAAGTCCAATTGTCACGAAAACCCTTAAAGATCAATATCTCTGGACCAGTTGATGTAGATCCCAATGTTGCTTCAAATGCAGCTCCCAACAATAAATCTAAAACATGGTGTCTACAAGGCAAGTACAAAACATCATGTCCCAATTTTGCTTCGATGAGAGCACAGGCTCCACTATATTGACCCGTGTTTGAAGCTGTTGTATCGAAACAAATATTCATTTAATTGAATTCATCATAAATATGATGAATTAATTAATTAAAAACATATGTTTAGTATACTTGACAACTGCTAGTAATTTCAAATATTAATTGCATAAATAATAGCTATATTTTATGAACTTTAATAAGCGGGGGCGACCTCTAAAAATTGTTCAATCCAAAACAAATTTTATATGTGATGTTTTTTCAACCAATGGAACTGGTTGAGAGGGCGCAACCTAAAAAAATCAACACTTCGAAAATAAGACACCCTAATATATATATATAAACCTTCCGCCCGAATTGTTCATTCTGACGAAGGTCAAGCTTTTCACTCCACCTTAGACCTACAGTTTAACGTGGAATCCGAACCATGCCCCACCAGCAGCTCTGCGTCTTAACCACTAGGCTACCGGTCGATGGAATCGTAGTATATATATATATATATATATATATATATATATATATATTGGTGACAAAAAGGCTTTATTCTTTCTTAAAACAAAGAAATTAAAATCAAGATAAGAATTTTTAAAACAAAAAATATTGCTTTTGTACAAAAGTTTTGTCGATGTTCCAACCGATGACCCTATACTATACCAAAACACACACACACACACACACACAGGAATACCTCAAAATTCGTCGTCAGTCTGTTACTACCTTTCGTTTCGCAATCCGTCGTCCATATTCGCAGATTCGTCGTTTTTTGAAAAAATGTGAAAAAAAAAACGATCGAAATTGACGAAATTCAACTGTTTACCAACGCAATATATTATATTTTGCCGAAAACGAGTAGAATTGTATTAATTAATCTTAACATAATACAGTAAAATGTTTTCTCATTGAAACGTTATATTGTTATAATCTACCTCAAATTTCGGCGTGTTATTCCGGAACGAATTAACGACGAATTTCGAGGTATTCCTGTGTGTGTGTATATATATATATATATATATATGTTACGCGTGATCGGTGAAATTGTGCATTTTATGAAAAACGCAATATTTTGCATTTTTCGCGAAATGCGCAGGGTGTTTGCCAATTTCATGAAATAAGTAAAAGTAATGCATTTTTCATGAAATATGTAATTTTGGTAAGCGTTTTTCATGAAATCGGCAAAGGATGAAATGACGGTTACGTGACCAATTTCAGTTTGCTTTTTTCATGAAACTGGCAAAGAATGAGCTAATAAGACATTTTTACAGCAAACCAGAACAAAGTTTATTTTATACCCAGCACATTTCAGGAAAAACACAAAATATTGCGTTTTGCATGAAATGCCCAATTTCACGATCACGCGTAACATATATATATATAATATATATATATATATCAGTGCCGGCCGTAGGGGTGTGCGAACCGTGCGGTCGCACAGGGCCCGCAACTTAGGGGGGCCCGAAAATTTCACAGAAATTTACCATCGACGTCAGAGGGCCAAAATTGGTGTAAATTAATGTAATTTATTTTTTTATCCTAATTAAATTGAATTATCCTATTCCTAATTAAATATCGTAAGGCCGCCGCTGGTTGAAACCTCTTATGATAGTTTAAATATTTGATAATAATAAAGTAATAAGTAGTAGTAATAGTAAAGGCTGTTGGTCTGTTGGTATTCTGTTACAGGTGCACTTGTATAGTTAAATTTTACTTGTTCTACTTGTTAACAATCCACTAAAATAAAATGATTAGCAATGAAAAACAATTTGACCTGTGTCATGGGGGGGCCCGTACAGTATACTCTGCACAGGGCCCGAAATATCCTAATGCCGGCGCTGTATATATATATATATATATATATATATATATATAATTATGCGGGTTGCTTCTACAGAGCTTCAATTTAATATTTAGGAGAAATCCAATGACAAGGAGAAATGTAAATGCCATGAAAAGTCTTCTTTATTGCGCAACGTTTCGAGCAATACGCTCATCTTCAGGCTGTTTAATAACAATGTGAAATTAAAATCAATATTGAATGAAAAACAAAACAGAAAATTTCTATAACCTATTCGTAAAGACAAATTTTAAAAGACTGAGAAAAGAGGGTTAAATTCTAAGTTATACAGATTTACATATAAAAATTAAGAAGTTATTTTAAATACATATAGTAAATGTGAAATTAATACACTGGAAAAATTACCAATAGTACACTGGAACAATGGAGCTATCTACCTTACACAGCAGTATCCGAGGCCGACTAATTTGAGCAGAGGCAAAGAACGGGAAACACGAAGGATGGCGAGGGAGATAGGGGAAGGAGGGATTATAAGGAATTGGGGAAGGAGGAGGGATCATAGCAAATTGAGAGGGACGGACGATGAGTCAACATTCAGACTAGGGGACAATGCTTTAATGAAAAGGGATTCTAAAATTCTTAGTGAGTTGGGACAAGTATTACAACCAAGAATTTTAAAATTGTCTAAAGTGACATCAATTTTGCATTTAATGCTATGTTCACGAATACTCGAGGCTTCCTTAGTTTTTAAAATTTTACCTGTTCGACCACTTATTCCCATATGCGAATAAAATCTAGCCCTGAGAGAGCGAACAGTGCTGCCGATGTAATTCCCAAGGAGACACCTGGGGCAGGTAAATAAATATACAACACCGCTACGCAACGAGTCAGGGGTTCGATCCTTCGCTGAGAAAAAGCTACCTAAAGACGTTTTATTAATAAATATGATGCGGAAATCAGTATGATAAAAAAATTTCCTTAACAATTTTGTAAATTTAAGCTTAAATTCCTTATTCAAGGGACCCATTTCAGGTACCAAGAAATATTTTATATCCTTCGGCACTGTAATACATGGAAGTTGAGGGCTATAAACATTATTTAAGAAGGATCTAATTAGTTTGTCTACATATTGAACAGGAAAACTATTATTAGTAAAGTATGATCTTAGATTATTAAATTCATCATTAAGGTAAAATTAGAGGTCAAATTATATCCTCTGAACAGGAGAGTTTTAATACAAGACATCTTATAGTTGAAATCAGTAAAACTAAAAAAATTCATGCTTTTTCTCAGCGAAGGATCGAACCCCTGACTCGTTGCGTAGCGGTGTTGTATATTTATTTACCTGCCCCAGGTGTCTCCTTGGGAATTACATCGGCAGCACTGTTCGCTCTCTCAGGGCTAGATTTTATTCGCATATGGGAATAAGTGGTCGAACAGGTAAAATTTTAAAAACTAAGGAAGCCTCGAGTATTCGTGAACATAGCATTAAATGCAAAATTGATGTCACTTTAGACAATTTTAAAATTCTTGGTTGTAATACTTGTCCCAACTCACTAAGAATTTTAGAATCCCTTTTCATTAAAGCATTGTCCCCTAGTCTGAATGTTGACTCATCGTCCGTCCCTCTCAATTTGCTATGATCCCTCCTCCTTCCCCAATTCCTTATAATCCCTCCTTCCCCTATCTCCCTCGCCATCCTTCGTGTTTCCCGTTCTTTGCCTCTGCTCAAATTAGTCGGCCTCGGATACTGCTGTGTAAGGTAGATAGCTCCATTGTTCCAGTGTACTATTGGTAATTTTTCCAGTGTATTAATTTCACATTTACTATATGTATTTAAAAATAACTTCTTAATTTTTATATGTAAATCTGTATAACTTAGAATTTAACCCTCTTTTCTCAGTCTTTTAAAATTTGTCTTTACGAATAGGTTATAGAAATTTTCTGTTTTGTTTTTCATTCAATATTGATTTTAATTTCACATTGTTATTAAACAGCCTGAAGATGAGCGTATTGCTCGAAACGTTGCGCAATAAAGAAGACTTTTCATGGCATTTACATTTCTCCTTGTCATTGGATTTCTCCTAAATATATATATATATATATATATATATGAAAATTATTTCACGAAAGTAACACGTGAAAAATATTTATGATGAATAAAACCACGAAGGAAAGGAAACACAAAATGGTGCTCAAGCGCTTTCGTCTAATGACATCCTCAGGATGCTCTGAGCACCCGGTGGATCTGTTCTGTAACGTCGACGAAACTCACGCTGCACTGTGACTACCGATTTACAGCTCGAAAACTGCAACACACAAAACGCCTTCTGCTGTGCGGACGCCATTTTCACACTGACTGTTTGTTGCTAGGCTAGGCCACGGCGTGACTTTGGAGCCCTCTCGCGGTGATCTTGTAAAACTCGGAGATTTCCTCTTTCATGTGGTGTATGCCCAGTTGATGCACGGTTGATAGGTACGGAAGTATTCTCAGTTGAAATCGGATGAATCATTTTGAATAGCCCTGTGTGTATATATATATATATATATATATATATATATACATTTAACTGCAATGACCGCGCAGTATATTAACGTATAGAAACGACGTAATTATAGAGGAGTGTTCTGCACACGAGGAAGAGAAATAACAAACAAATGAAAAATTAGGCACCCGCCAGGGAATCGAACCCAGGATCTTCCAATTGCCGGTCAGACGTGCTAACCACTACACCACGGAGCCAGGATAGTCAGAAGTTGTAATTCTCCTACATAGGGCAGAAACCAATGCCTTGATAGGGCACCCTCGCAAATCGTGAATATGTACATTTAAAGTAACGTTGTTACAAACATTCGATATGTGCACCATTAGTGTTTCGCAAAACATCCAATCGATACTCCAAATGTTGCCATGTACGCTGCAGCATATCCACATCAATTCGCTCAATAGCAGCTGTGATTCTTGCTTTTAAATCATCAATGTCTGTCACCCGCGTACATTTCTAAAAAACTTGTCAAAACGTGGTATAAGAAAAAACTTAATGAGATTCTCTCTAAAATGGGACAACACTGGAATTTCTACACTTCATGGTTGACTTTTAATAACAGCCAAAAATTGTACAGATAATTCTCGGACACCCTGTGTATATATGTATTATATATATATTATATATATATATATATTATATATTATATATATAGAGAGAGAGAGAGAGAGAGAGAGAGAGAGAGAGAGAGAGAGAGAGAGGCGGGCCACCAGCTTGACCTCCGTGTGAAGAGACCAACGCACGAAACAACATAAGGTTCATAAGGTGTGTATATATATATATATATATATATATCGAAACCTACGGTAAAATTATTGAATGCCCCGGTTACTATACGTCCTTGACGACTGGTTAGAATTGGTCACGTAACTGTCATGTCATCCTTAGCCGATTTCATGAAAAACGCAAACTGAAATTGGTCACGTAATTGTCATTTCATCCTTTGCCGATTTCATGAAAAACGCACACCAAAATTGTGTATTTCATGAAAAATGTATTGCTTTTACTTATTTCATGAAATTAGCAAACGCTCTGCGCATTTCATGAAAAACGCAAAATATTGCGTTTTCATAAATGTACAATTTCGCCGATCACGCCTAACATATACCTTTGGTTAGCTTCCGCCCGAATTGTTCATTCTGACGAAAGTCAAGCTTTTCACTCCACCTTAGACCTACAGTTTAACTTGGAATCCGAACCACGCCCCATCAGCAGCCCAGCATCTTAACCACTAGGCCACTTAGGGTACCCATTTATCTACCAACCACTTTCTTTATTGTGTGGAAGGATGAACAGCTGAGTTTTGCTGCGCGCCGGCTGCCGTCGGGTCTCGAACCCGGGGCCGATGGATTCGTAGTCAGCGACGCTAACCACTACACCACCGAGGCGCATATATATATATAAGATGCCTGGCTCAGGACGGTACCATGTGAGCCGGGTATACTTGGCTATGTGCGGTGGAGAGTTAAAGAAAGCAACTCGCTCGTCCACCAAGCCAGGCCTTGAGGCGGGGCCACCAGCTTCACATTCGTGTGAAGAGAGACCAACACACGGAATTTAAACGTGGTGGTATATATATATATATATATATATATATCCCCGCAAGGGGGTTCTAAGCTCGTGCTCTGAGTGCTCTTTGTGCTCGTGCTTGTTCCTGGAGGTTTCACGTGCGCCCTCCCAGCCCTAGCACCCAAGGATGATGGGGCTCGACCCTGCAGTCCTTGGTCTTTTTCCACTTCGACTGTCCCCTCCACCCTTTCTTTTTCCTCTGTCTTTCCTCCCACTTTTTCTTTGTTTTTCCGCCGAGATATGCCTTTTAAATAGAGGCGAATCGGTTCTTCCCGAACTTAAAAAAAAAATATATATATATATATATATACTGTATATATATATGTGTGTGTGTGTGTGTGTGTGTGTGTGTGTTGGAAGTGAATTCGCGCAATGTTGCATGCTGCGCATTCCCACGAGTGCTGTACAAGAATTTGGCACGTAGCCGCAAACAACCGTCCCTGATGAAGGGAGCCGATTACTCCTCCTCCGATTCGACTACAACCCGCCTAATTGCCTTATCTCACGCAAATACACATTTGAATATCTTACGAAATCGCGACATTTTCAACTGTAGATGGTAACAGTGAACCTAATCCGAATAACCAAATTAAATTAACCAAACTTGCCTATTTAATCCCTTCTTCGTCATATTTATCGAGTCCCAATCAAATTTTAAACTGGCGACACGTTAATGTCGCTACACGCGCGATTGTATCGCGAACACACACACACACACACACACACACACACAGAGGCGTATGTCCCCACTCCCCAGGACTAGGGAATTGAGCATTTTGAGGGCAGACTTTTCCTTTCATTGCTTTCTTTTTTTCTACTTGAGGTGATTTAATTACTCGCTACTATACTCGTAATTAATAATAATTAAAAGCTAAGTTGACGACTTACTAAATTCCATATCAACTGCAATGCCCTACTTTTGATTCTCATTTAGAAATGTTGTAGGAAAATTTTATCTCACCTTTGTAAATTGGAATTTTTTTTTTTATCAAAAAAGCTTTAATATACGTTATTCATACTCTAACCTTTGCCTTATTTTATGCTACACATAGTGCTTATGCGGAAATCCGCCCCCCCCCCAGTAAAGTGCCATCACACACACACACACACACACACACCGGGATTTTTGTCCTGCGTCAAATGCTCTTTTGTTCCCAGTGAAAAAAACAGAACACAGGGGAAGAGAAGGAGTCTTTTCCTTCGAATGAGTCAAATAGGCCTTCACGGAATCACCATGACAACCATTTTGGCGTGATGATATCATCATGCCCGAATGAGTTGCCAATTGCCCAATTTATTCAATTCGCACGATTCTGGCAGAGATGCGGATCATTTCAACTTCATAAAATTAATTGTGAAAAGATTTATATTTATATTTAAATCACATTTACACGAATTAATTCTTTCCTTTAAAACACACACACACAACAAAAATATAATGTAAATCCACAAGGAAAAAGAAAAATGATTCCAAAGCCTTTCGTGTATTCATAAGTACACCTAAGTATATATATATATATATATATATGTGTGTGTGTGTGTGTGTGTGTGTGTGTGTGTGTGTGTGTGTACACGCGCGTGCACCTTGGCACTCCCAACTGCTGGTCACTCAAGTGTTACCATGTGTTAAACTCTTAAAACAAACGCGTGCTTTATCATGTACCAGTGCTGTCTGATGTGCTATCTATTTCCTCGTCAGAAAATAAGAATGTAATCATCACTTCTCCAGATTATATACATATATATATGGGAATGAACTCAGAATGGTTCCCTGAGTTTTTTATGATACACACAGACCGTGCATGGAACAAGGAACTCTTCTGTGATAATTAAATCCACTATAGTCCGAATAAGTAATGGTAAATGACAAATACCATAGTTTTTCTTTTTCATGATGCAAGCCCGACGTGGGCAACGGGTCTCTCGCAAAGAGGTCCCATAAATATAGCTTCCCTCACCAGCTATCTGCAAAGCAGACAGGATCCATGCATGGAACAAAGAACTCTTCTAGGATAATTAACTCCACTATAGTCCGAATAAGTAATGGTAAATGACAAATACTATAGTTTTTCTTTTTCATGATGCTAGCCCGATGTGGGCAACGGATCACTCACAGAGAGGTCCCCAAAATACAGCTTCCCTCACCAGCTATCTGCAAAGCAGATAGGATCCAGCTTTGGGACTGGATCTAGGGTTTAAAGCAGCCTAGCCCAGCTACATTTAGAACGTCAATATAAGCAAAAGACTCTTTTCCTTCACGTCAGATTGAATACATCAAAGAAAAAGGGGTAACTATTATATTTTTAGCCAAAAACCAAAACTTAAACCTCAACTGGCAGAATTGAGCGTCCACTTTTCAAGGCACATAACATGTCCGTTTCAAGACTTGCGAGTGATCCGTTCATCAATATAATTCCCTTCTTTTTCTATAACCTCTTCCCACCTGTAGAAAAGTTTTTTTTATGCCACGTTCGAAGAAATCCCTTGGTTTCGAGTTAAAAAAAGCGATCAATTCGTTTTCGATAGCTTCCTTGGATTGCAACTTTTGTCCATCTAGGTGGTGTTGCGGACTTCTGAATAAATGGTAGTCTGAAGGTGTGATGTCCTGAGAATAAGATGGATGAGGCATTTTTTCCCGACCAAATGCCTCCAATTGGGAAGAGGTGATTCGAGCAGTGTGAGGGCGCGCGTTATCCTGGTGGAATAGAACACCTCTGCGATTAATTAATGCGGGACGTTTTTCTTGTAATGCCATCTTTAATCGTTGGAGTTGTCGGCAGTAGACTTCAGCTGTGATAACAATATTAAGCGTCGACATCAGTGGCTTAGCCGTGAAACAAAGCCTGAACCTCAGCCAAGGAATGGACCCCATCCAAAGAAAATTTTGCTATGCGTTTGGTGGGATATGCGAGAAATTATTCATTTTGAACTTCTGCCAGATAACCAAACAATCACAGCTGAAGTCTACTGCCAACAACTCCAACGATTGAAGACGGCATTACAAGAAAAACGTCCTACATTAATTAATCGCAGAGGTGTTCTATTCCACCAGGATAACGCGCGCCCTCTCACTGTTCGAATCACCACTGCCCAATTGGAGGCATTTGGTCAGGAAAAAATGCCTCATCCATCTTATTCTCCGGACATCGCACCTTCAGACTACCATTTATTCAGAAGTCTGCAACACCACCTAGATGGACAAAAGTTGCAATCCAGGGAAGCTATCGAAAACGAATTGATCGCTTTTTTTTTAACTCGAAACCAAGGGATTTCTTCGAACGTGGCATAAAAAGACTTTTCTACAGGTGGGAGGAGGTTATAGAAAAAGAAGGGAATTATATTGATGATTAATTTGTCATTATGTCATTTAATTTTTGTTGTGAATAAACTAAAAATTCGAGCAAATTTGTCCTTATAAGTCCTTTAATTTTTGTTCTGAATGAACTAAAAAATCGAGCAGAATATGTTACAACCTTATACCAACCAGTTTTTTTGTGAAAGAATGAACAGCTGGGTTTTTACTGCGAGCCACCTGCCGTCACAAGGTCTCGATCCCGGGGCCGATGGATTCATAGTTAGCGACGTTAACCACTAGACCAGTGTTTCCCAACCGGGGTCCATATGGCTCCCTGGGGGCCATGGCACATTTGAAGGGGGCCACAGGAAAAAGTTATTTTGTAAAATAGAGTTAAATCTGCATATTACCTACTGAAAATAATGCTTATGGGGGCCACAGGAAAAAATAAGGTTCCTAAGGGGGCCATAAGCCAAAACCGGTTGGGAACCACTGCACTAGACCACCGATGCGCATAATATATATATATACACACAGGGGGCGCAAAAGTCAGGAACCATAGGCACATTTTAATTTGTTTTAATATGCGTTTTGTTGGGAAACTATTCACTCGCTTCAAAGAAACGGGAAGTGTTCATGATCGGCCTCGTAGTGGCCGGCCAAAAAGTTCAACCGATGCAGCAACATCACTAACGGTACTCAGTCACCTCGAAAACAGCCCACTAAGTCCTTAAGAAAGTTATCCCAGGAAACGAGTGTCTCCAGAAGATCCATTCAACGAATTCTTACAACAAATCTTTTTCATTACCAAAAAGTCCAACTCGTTCATGAACTGGACGGTGACGACACAGACCGTCGTGTAGACTTCTGCCAGTGGTTTCTACAACATCGACAACTTCACCGAACGATCATGTTCAACGACGAAGCGATATTTCACCTCAGCGGTCGCGTCAATAGGCATAATGCACGCTATTGGGCCAATGAGAACCCCCACTGGATGGAGGAAGGACATGCGCAATTCGATCCACGAATTATGGTGTGGGCTGCGCTCTGGTTAATTGGTCCGTACTTTTTCGACGGCAATGTAACTGGTGAAACATGTCTGCATATGCTGCAAACATTTCTAATGCCCATACTGGACGACATTCCACTGGCAGAACGGGCGGAGATGCGGTTTCAGCAGGATGGTGCACCACCACATTACGCAACCATCGTCCGGAGCTCTTTAGATGAAACATTCCCAAGCGAGTGGATCGGACGGCGAGGGCCCGTCGAATGGCCACCTAGGTCTCCAGACCTCACGCCTCTTGACTTTTTCTCGTGGGGCCATCTCAAGTCGGTCGTCTATGCTGATCGACCCAAAACCATACGTTCTCTAAAGGATAAAATCACATCCGAGTGTGCCAAAATCAGTACAATGTGTTAAGGAATGTTCGAACATCATGCATTCAACGCGTCAGAAAGTGTCTCCAAGGTCAGAAAGTGTCTCCAAGGTCAGAAAGTGTCTTCAAGTGGAAGGCCACCAATTCGAACATTTATTATAATTTAATAAAATGTGCCTATGGTTCCTGACTTTTGCATCACCTTGTGTGTGTGTGTGTGTGTGTGTGTGGTGTGTGTGTGTGTGTGTGTGTGTGTGTGGAGAGAGAGAGAGAGAGAGAGAGAGTTACAAGGAGTTACAAGGAAAAGAAGTACCTCAAAAGGCCTTGCGGCCCATACCGAGGAGGTACCAATGGCAACGGGTGCCAAGGAAAATTTTGTACACACTCAAATAGTGTGCAAGATTTGGTCTAACCTTTTCTTGAACTGATCCACAGAGGAACTGTTCACAACTTCTGAAGGTAACCTGTTCCACGTGTCACAGATCTTATAAGTAAAGTAATTCCCACACACACTAGTCCTAAACCGTTTCAAATCCAACTTCCAACCATTGTTGCGAGTTGGGTTATCATTTAAACTAAACATACTTCTAAAATCGACATCGTTGAACCCGCGTAAGAGCTTGAAAACCTCGATCAGTTGACCGCGCAGCCTTCGAGTTTCAAGCGAAAACAAGTTCAGGGCGCGTAACCGTCGATTGTAGCCCATATGCCTAACGGAAGGGATTAACTTTGTGGCCCTCGCCTGCACTCGCTCCAGCCTCTCAATATCTTTCCTGAGGGTGGGCGACCAGAACTGCACAGCATACTCCAGGTGCGGCCGAACAAGGGAATTGTACAGTGAGAGCACAATCTCCTTGTTCCGAAACTGAAATTGCCTCCTGATATAACCCAATAGTTTCTGGGCTTTCTTTTCCACCTCTACACACTGTTTCGTAAACTTAAGGTCGCTGCTAATTAGCACACCCAAGTCCTTTTCTAAATCAGTCACCTCGATATTACTACCCAACATCGAGTAGTCCGACTTGGGATTGGCATAGCCAATGTGCATCACTTTGCATTTACCCCAAGTTAAACGGCATTTGCCATTTTTCGGACCACTCTCCTATCCTACCTAGGTCCGCACGCAGTTCCTCGATAGCTTCGGGCGTCCCAACATTGGCCCCAAGCTTGGTGTCATCAGCGAATTTGGCGATCCGACTGACGATGCCACCGTCGATATCATTTATGTAAATGATAAACAACAGTGGCCCCAAAACGGAACCCTGAGGAACCCCACTAGTGACCGAGGCCCAACCCGAACTAGCCCCTTTAATTACCACCCTCTGCCGCCTATTCCTCAGCCAGTTTTCAATCCACCTACCTATTTCCCCACCGATACACAGCGCGCGCACTTTCGCCATTAGCCGGCGGTGAGGTACCTTATGAAAGGCTTTCTGAAAGTCGAGATAAAGTATATCAATCGCCCTACTCTTATCGTACTCACTCAACATGACGTGGAAAAACTCGAGCAAGTTGGTGAGACACGACCTATGCCGTCTAAACCCATGTTGGGAGTCCCCAAGCAGCTTGTAGGAATCCAGATGGTCAACGATCCTATCAGCTATTATCCCTTCTAATAATTTACCTACAACTGAAGTGAGACTAATGGGACGATAGTTCCCTGGACTTTCGTGATCCCCTTTCTTAAAGATAGGGGTCACGTTGGCTTCCCTCCAGTCACCAGGCACCTGGCCCATCTCCAACGATTTGTTGGAGAGAGAGAGAGAGAGAGAGAGAGAGAGAGAGAGAGAATATTCCCTAAATGTAATTTATTTATTTAAACGAGTAAATGTAGTGATAATTTGATAGAAGACTATTTTTACTAATGAACTACAAAGCTACAAAGTGTTACAAAGTGTTTCGAAAGAAAAATAATGGATAAGAAAACGAGTATTTGAAAATAGGATTAATTTGAACGAGAAAAATACAAAACAAAAATGAAATGCGTGCGTTCGATGGGAACCACTGTTGCCAACTTGGTCTTTTTAAGACCAGATCTAGTTTATTATAGCTTCATTTAGTTTATTTTTTTCGATTTTGGTTTATGGTTTTAAAACTTAGTTTTTTGTCTTTCTCAGTTAGTCTTAATCTAGTCTTTTTCTTCTTCATCCCCGTATTCAATTCATGTTAAACGGTTTTTTTATATTTTTCTATTCAAATTTTATGTTAATCATGGGTTGAAACAGACTCTGACGCGTTTGTTTCGTCTGCGTACGTAAGTTAAATCTTCATTTTCGTCTGCTGTCGCGTTTTACTCGTGTGTCGTGTCGGTAGTCGGTACTCGATCATCTCGATGTGCAGTAATTGTCAGTTGTTGTTGTTGTTGTTTAAGAAGTGTTAGAATACGTACTGTATCTTATATAATGTAAAAATAAGTCCTAATAGTTATCAATACGTATTTCTTCGTAAGAATTTGAGTGATATCACAACCCATAAAAAAATGTAACATGCCAAAGCGGACGTATGCTCAGAAATTTAGGAAGGAGTGGCTGAAAGATCCCATGTGTAAAGAATGGATTCGAAAGGAACTGTGAAATTCAACCAAGGCATATCGTAAATATTGCAAAATCTCTTTTCGAGCAAGATATGCAGATATCAAACAACATATTAGTACAAAGAAACACTCGGCTTATAGTTCTTCATTCGCATCAACCAGTCAGAAAAAGTTAGATTTTCTCCAAAAATCCGTAAGACAAGCATTATTTATTGCCGAGCATTGCTCTTTGAATACATGCGATCACTTTAACTGATTTGTGCAAGTGATCATTTTCTGACAGTAATATTGCTCGCCAAATGAAATTTCACTGTACAAAGTGTAGTTCTCTAATGAAAAATATTTTGTATCCATATTTTTTGAAAGAGTTAAAGGATGACATTGGAGATGAAGAGTACAGTATTCTTTTAGATGAATCTACAGACATTAGTGTTACTAAGTATTTAGGGATAGCTATAATATATTATATATCAAGTAACTAATATATTTTAGCTCACGTCCCTATTTTCCCCATAGGTTAATAAAAAAGGTTGGTTTATTTTCTAGTTTTGTGTTTTGAATTTAGTTTATTTTGGTCTTTTTCTGACATCGATCTGGTCTGATTTGGAGATAGGAAAGTGGCAACACTGGACTGACGCCTGCGTCGCGAGTGTTTGTCAGTTGGTAGCTGCGACACGTTTGGGACTGTCCGGCCCTGGGGAGACCCTGGTCGGTGCGGCAGTAGCGAGAGGTGTAGTCTTCTGGATGGGATGAACGTCACTTACGAGTTACAGATAGGCGGATCGGTTTGCGCGGGAAGAATTCACCCCCCCCCCTTTTTATGTAATGGTCGGAACGTTTTCGATAGTTTTCAGTGTTAGAACGCTTTATCTTATTCAGTGTATTCGGAGTTAGAAAAATAAGTTACAATGACTGGACCGCAGAAACTGAAGGTTGAGTGAGCGAGGTGTGGAGTAAACCAGTGGGTGACGAACTTCAAAGAAGCTTACTTTGAGAAGATCAACCACTCCAGCATGTGCCGCTTTTGCGAACTCGTGCAGTCGTACGAGAAGCTAGAGGAGAGGGTCTAGCGGCTCGAGTCGTCCAGATTGGCTGTTGGAGGCGCGGCGGTCGCTGACGCGGCTGCGCCCTCCACCCCGGAGCTTATTGATAGGATAGCCGCTCTGGAAAGGCGGTCCAGCCGCGAACTGGACAGAGCTCGAGACGGCGGAGAAAGGGTAGAGGTGCAACCGGGGCCCGGAGTGCCAAATCGGTGTCAGGAATCACCAGTGACCCACGTGGAATGCTCGGAACCGCGAAGCATGGTGGAGGGAAGGGAGGGCGCAAAAAAGGGGCCGATAGAGAAGGGTGGGAAGGGGCCGATAAAGAAAAAGGGTGGGAAGGGGCCGATAAAGAAAAAGGGTGGGAAGGGGCCGATAAAGAAAAAGGGTGGGAAGGGGCCGATAAAGAAAAAGGGTGGGAAGGGGCCGATAAAGAAAAAGGGTGGGAAGGGGCCTACTGATGGCCCAAAGAAACCGAAGAATGTAGCTACCGGTCGGGGTGAGTGGGGTACTGTAAGTGCAGCTAAGTCTACGGGTGGCGAGGTATCGAAAGGTATCGGGCAAGAAGACTGTGAAGTCGAAACCTGAGACCCCGGTTGCCGCTGTCAGGACCTCCAACCGCTTTAATCTGTGAGCGAAGGAGGAAGACACCGTTTTGATTGGGGACTCACAGATCAGGGGCCAGGAGAAGTACTTTGCTTCTGCAAACCGGGACAGGAGAAAGGTAAGGTGCTCACCCGGGCGGGGAACGGCGAACCTAAGGAAGGAGCTAGAGAAGCTGCGCGTGGCTAGTCGGAGGACTGCGATCGTTGTCCACGGTGGTGGCAACGACCTGTTCCTCAAAGGCGGTAGGGTAAGTTCGACGGAAGGGATCATCACCGAGATCATGTCTCTTGCGGATGATCTGAAACTTAAGACAGAGAGGGGAATGTTGATGGGTATTTTACCGTGGACGAATGCCAGTGATCACGCGCTCAGTAAGGTCATTGGCATCAACGAGAAGGTGCAAGACTTGTGCGTCCCACTGGGCGTAAGGTTTTTTTTACCCCTTCGACGCGTTTTCAGGTAGGTGGGACCTTTATCAGAGGGATGGTGTCCACCTCAATGTCAAGGGTAAAGGTGTGCTAGGCGCGCTGCTCGACCGGCACCTATACCGTATGGTGAGGTCAAGCCCGAGGATTGATGACGGGCCCCGACCTGGGAGAGATGATTTTGAGCTGCTGGCGGACGTACCTTCAACTGATAGGGTGTGAAAATGTACAGGTGGGTGACCCTCCTTCCCCGTTGGAGGGAGCTCAGGCTCCTGCGGAAGTTGCCCCTTCGTTGGTGAGGGGCTCCAACTCCCGACAGCCCTGGCTGTTCGGGAAAAGGGTCGTGCTAGGAGGCGGTCAGAATAGGCAAGGCTCCCTCTGTGCAGTGCTTTTTAATGCTAGATCGATTAGGAATAAGTTTTGTGAGCTACAGGTGCTCTTAGCATCAGAATACCAGGATATCGTTGCTATCACCGAGTCCTGGGTTCATACTGATCGTAGAGACTACGTTGGAGAGTTCGAGATTCCCGATATAGAATGTTTCACAAAGACCGCACCCGTGGGGAGAAGGGAGGGGTACTAATATACATCAGGGACACGTTGAGTCCGGTTGACTGCCAGTTCTGATCGGAACGGGAGCTGCTTGGCGTCGATCTGAACCTGGGAGGAACGAACTATAGGTTAATCTTGGTGTACAGACCTCCGCATCTCCTCCTCGAGGAAGATACAGTCGATCTATGGCGGGCGGACTTTGTTGGCCTCCGGGATAGCGTAGGTGAAATGGGGTTAAAGGTCGGCGGTGATGTTGAGGGAGTGTGGAGTGCATTTCGGGACCAGTTTATGGTGCTGCAGTCTGCTGCCATACCCTCAAAACCGGTCACCCCTGCTTCAACACAGTCGGAACATCGCTTCGGCTATCCGAAAGAGGAAAGCTGCGTATAGGAAGGCGAAGGCCAATCGTTCCCATGAGAACACTGAGGCTTATCCGCCTGTGCAGGGAAGTGAAGGCGAAGGTTAGGCTAGCTAAACGTAACGAAGAACTCCAGGTGGCAAGACTCTGCAAGGGGAACCCTAAGGAGTTCTTCAGTTATGTTAATAGTAGAAAACCCATTAGAAGCATGATAGGCCCGTTAAAGGACCCCAGCGGCGGACATCGCTAATGTGCTGAATGAGTACTTCGCGGGAGTGTTCACCAGGGAGGACACCCGCGTCGTCCCCGAGTCAGGCGTCAGGCACGTAGGTGCTGGCCTGGATAGTGTTTGGTGTACCGCGAAAGTCGTTGCCGATAGAATAGACAAACTGAGCGCGTTTAAGGCTCCTCTGCCAGACCAGTTTCTCCCCAGAATCTTGCGGGAAGTGCGCGACCAGGTGGCTGCCACCAGGCTACAGTCTTCAACAAATTGTTAGAGACGTGCCAGGTGCCTGGTGGGAAGCCAACGTGACTCCTATTTTTAAGAAAGGGGATTACGAAAGTTCAGGGAACTATCACCCCATTGGTCTCACTCCGGTTGTAGGTAAATTATTCGAGGGGATAATAGCGGATAGGATTGTTGACCATTTGGATTCCTACAAGCTGCTTGGGAACACCCAACATGAGTTTAAGCGGCATAGGTCGTGTCTCACCAACTTGCTCAAGTTTTTCCACGTCAGTTGGAGTGAGTACGATAAGAGTAGGGCGATTGATATACTTTATCTCGACTTTGTGAGAAAGCATTTGATAAAGTACCTCACCGCCGACTAATGGCCAAAGTGCGCGCGCTGGGTATCGGTGGGGAAGTAGGTAGCTGGATTGGAAACTGGCTGAAGAATATGGTAAATGCTATCGACGTTGGCATCGTCAGTAGGATCGCCAAATTCGCTGACACCAAGCTTAGGACGCCCGAAGCGATCGAACAACTGCGTGTGGACCTACGTAGGATAGGAGAATGGTCTGAAAAATGGCAAATGCCGTTTAACTTGGGTCATGCACAGTGGCTACGCCAATCCCAAGTCGGACTACTCCATGTTCGGGAGTAATATCGAGGCCACTGATTTGGAAAAGGACTTGGGTGTGCTAATTAGCAGCGACCTTTAGTTTACCAAACAGTGTGGAGAGGTGGAAAAGAAAGCCCAGAAACTGTTGGGTTATATGAGGCGGCAATATCGATTTCAGAACAAGGAAATTGTGCTCTTTCTGTACAATTCCCTGGTTCGGCCGCACCTGGAGTATGCTGTGCAGTTCTGGTCGCCCACTCTCAGGGAAGATATTGGCATGCTGGAGTGAGTGCAGGCGAGGGCCACAAAGTTAATCCCTTCCGTTAGGCAAATGGGCTACAATCGACGAATACGCGCCCTGAATTTGTTTTCGCTGGAAACTCGGAGGCTGTGCGGTCAACTCATCGAGGTTTCCAAGCTCTTACACGGGTTCAACATGTCGATTTTAGAAGCATGTTTAGTTTAAATGATAACTCAACTTGCAACAATGGTTGGAAGTTGGATTTGAAACTGTTTACCACTAGTGTGTGTGGGAATTACTTTACCTATAAGATCTGTGACACGTGGAACAGGCTACCTTCAGAAGTTGTGAACAGTTCCTCTGTGGATCAGTTCAAAAAAAGGTTAGACCGAATCTTGCACACTATTTGAGGGTGTAGGAGTTTTTCCTTGGCACTCGTTGCCATTGGCACTTCCTCGTTATGGGCCGCAAGGCTTTTTGAGGTACTTTTTTCCTTCTCTCTCTCTCTTTAACTACAGTATTATCATCATCGTAATAGATGGCTATTTCTTTGCGTTTCAGTATATATACTTACTTAAGGCGAGTTCAAACGACGGTTCAAGATCGACCTACGGTCGACCCCTCTGCAGCATCCCGCCTCATTTGCGGGATTTGGTGAAGTTGGGAATTGCTATCTGATCTCCTCCTGCCCTCGTAGCCAGCCACGCATGACTGGTCAGGGACTTTGCACAGGAATCTGTCCAGCTGGTTCTTGAAGTTATTCAGGTCGGTGTGCTGGTAATTCCTCACTTCTTTTGGTAGAACATTGAAAAGCTTTGGGCCTCTTATTCTGAGGGTATTTTCCATCCTCGTTTTCATGGCCCCTTGTCCCACCGCAGCTGGGACCATACAAAATCTGCCTCTTCTCACATTCCAGTTTGTTTCTATTTCATTTCTAAGGTTAGAGGCAGAGCCCTCAAGTATTTTCCATATGTATCAGGTCATCCCATAAGTAATGTCGTTTTTTAGGATAGATTAAGTTTAAACTAGTCCTACTCGGTTTAAGCATAAATTTTCCCAAGGTTATATCTAAGAGGAGATCTATCGTGTTTCGCTACATACTTTACAGACCTTGACCAGTGAAGACGTGTGTTTTGTTTTATGTGAACCCCTCATAAACATGGCGGTATCAGAAGAGCATATCAGGCATATAATGTTTTACGAGTTCAAAAAAGGGAATAGTGCTACTGAAGCAACGCGAAACATTCAGGGCGTTTATGGCAACGATATTCTGCATGTGAGGAAATGTCAAAGATGGTTTCAAAAGTTTAGGAATGGTGACTGCTGTTTGACAGATGCAGCACGCTCTGGACGCCTTGCTGAGCTTGATGATGACCCGTTGTTAGCCGCACTTGAAGACTGTTCAACAACTGTCGAAGAATTGGCCCAGAAACTCAATTCATCCCCGTCCACCATCCATCGACATTTACAACAACTCGGGAAAGTGCCTAAGTTAGGAAAATGGGTGCCACATGAATTATCGGTCGACAATCTGAGGGAGCGGGTAAACATTAGCACAGCTCTTCATTCCCGTGAACTACAAGGTCCGTTTTTGCACCGTTTAGTGACTGGTGATGAAAAGTGGATACTGTACCAGAATGTTAAGCGCCGTCGACAGTGGGTTTGTGCCGGAGAACCAGCGACACAACAGCCAAAACCAAATCTTCACCCTCGGAAGGTGTTGCTTAGTGTTTGGTGGGATGAAGGTGTTGCTTAGTGTTTGGTGGGATGAAGGTGTTGCTTAGTGTTTGGTGGGATGAAGGTGTTGCTTAGTGTTTGGTGGGATGAAGGTGTTGCTTAGTGTTTGGTGGGATGAAGGTGTTGCTTAGTGTTTGGTGGGATGAAGGTGTTGCTTAGTGTTTGGTGGGATGAAGGTGTTGCTTAGTGTTTGGTGGGATGAAGGTGTTGCTTAGTGTTTGGTGGGATGAAGGTGTTGCTTAGTGTTTGGTGGGATAAAGGTGGTGTAATACACTTTGAAACCTTACCACACAACCAAACAATCACCGTTCAAGTCTACTGTCAACAACTGGATCGATTGAATACTGCACTAAAAGAAAAGAGACCTTTTTGGGTTAATCGGAAAGGAATCGTGTTCCACCACGACAACGCACGTCCTCATACCGCTCGGATCACTTCCGCAAAAACTTCCACATCCTCCAGACCTTGCGCCTTCAGATTATCATCTCTTCAGGAGTCTGCAAAACTATCTTGACGAGAAACAGTATACTTCTTTAGATGACCTGCACACCAGTCTCTGTACGTTTTTTGCTTCAAAACCTCCTGAACTTTATAAACATGGCATTGAAAGGCTTGTAGGACGTTGGCAGTGTGTCATTGATTCCGATGGAAAATATATACTAGATTAAAAAGTTTCAGTTGAGTTTTTTTTTTGTCCTTCAAATTCCGATCTAAAAAACGACATTACTTATGGGATGACCCGATATATTATTGTGTACCGCTCGCGCCTCGTTTCGAGAGAGTAGAGTTTCAGTGATTGTAGTCGAGACCAGTAGTCTTCACCTTCCGTTTCCCCTATCTTAGCCGTAAAAGTCCTTTGTATAGCTTCAATGTTCGCAATGTCTCGTTTTCTATATGGCCTTGCGAGTACTGAGCAATACTCAATTATTGGTAGGACTAGACTCTTCCATAATTTGAGCACGATGTTTGCTTTTCCGCTACGGAAGCTCCTCCGGATGATTCCCATTATTTTTCTAGCCGTCGTAATTTTGATGTTATAAGTAGTGATGCACCGATTAATCCGCATCGGCATAATCGGAAGATATTTTGCTTATCGGCATCGGCAAAATTTTGACGATTAATATTAAATATTCCAAATTTTATAGATAGATTCAATGATTATTTTAAGTTGTAATGTCTTACGTTACTCACTTATCGCATTTTAAATTCAAATCATGAAATGAGCATTTTAATTATAGTCACCATGAAAAACTAAGAAATGGTAAACAGAAAATGGGACAACCACACTTAGTAAAACTGAGTAGTCAGTATCAGGGCTGTGGAGTCGGAGTCGGGGAGTCGGTCAATTTTGAGTGGAGTCGGAAGTGCATAGTTGGATGGAGTCGGAGTCGGTGCAAATCCTTCAACTATAACCATAGCAGCCTAGGCCTAGACCTAGCTCAATTTTATGAATAAAATAGATTTAACCTAATGTTTTAATATAACAGGTGCGGCAAAAATAACGCCATTTTTAGTTTATTCTCTTTTATTGAAGGAAATAAATCAATTACAGCATTTTAAGAGAAATAATAAGGTTTTTAAGAAAAATACAGCATTTTAAGAAAAATAATAAGTACTTTCTCAGTAAAAACTAAAAAATAACAAAATGATACAATATAAAACTAAAAAATTATACTGTATAAAACTATAAAGATACAATTATTAAAAGGGCGTTACTTTTGCCGCACCCGGTATAATATAATATATAACTAATATATAATATATAAATATATAAATATAAATAATATATAAATATAGTTGCTTATAATTAATAAGGATTATAATTAATTAATTAGCATAATTAATAATAAGGAAATTTAAAAATTTTGTACTAGCAACCCTAAATCTTTTTCAGATTTCAATTTGATAAGTAATGATAACAGCGTAATGTCACATCAAAAGTATAAATCTGCTGTTTTTGAATATTTTTCACTCACTGCTGATGGAAAATATTACGTATGTCAGTGCCAAAAGGGCACTGATGATCAGGAAAAAATGTGATGCCAAAATTAGTGCCTTCTCAGGTGAAGGATCCAATGCTCCAACAAGAGCAGGAAATCTAAAACGCCACCTTCAACGGCATCATCCAAAGGATTACAAAATTGTGAATGAAAAGGATGAAAGAAAGGAGGCTGATGACAATTCAAGCACGAGTTCTCGTCAAACTACTGTCCCAAAATATTTTATGAGTGAAAAAGTCACAGTGACTATGACAGCAGACAAATTTAAAGCATGCATAATTGAAATGGTTGTAAAGAATTCTCTCCCTCTAACATTTTTTTCAACCCCGGCCTTTGCTAATGTGAATGGGGAAATGGCAAATATACTTGGCATTTCATTAGAACGTGGCAACATTCGTAATATGATAATGGAAGAATCGCAAAAGCAGAAGCATGCACTAAAAGAATGTCTTCGAGGACGAATCCTGTTCTTAAAGATGGATTCCTGTACTCGCCATAGAGTAAACTATTTTGCAATTAATATTCGCTTTATCGATGATAAAAAAGTAGTAGTCACGCGGACATTAGCAGTAAGAGATACTAAAGCACAGAATACCAGTGATTATCTTGAAAAACTACTAATGGATGTATTAAATGATTTAACATCAGAAAGGACCAGGTATTGTCAATTGTAACGGACAATGCTTCCAACATGGTGAAAACACTTGAAAAATTTAAAAAAAAGAAGTTGTGGAAGATTCAGAAGACAGTGATGATTATGTTGATGATTATTCTGAAGATAATGAACGAGTAATGGTGGTTGATGATCATGATAGTCACGATACATTAGATTCATTGTGGATACTGCAGCAAGAATTCCAAAATCCATCATATGCGCTGCAGTGTCCACACACTGCAGTTGGCAATACGCGATGGCTTGAAAGGACAACATGCAGCTAATCTCATTGGAAGAATACGAAAAGTTACTGTGGCAGCTAGAACGCCAAAACTAGACTATTTTGAAGCGACGAGCTGGCAAAGGAGCAATTTTGGACCAAGCGACTCGGTGGGGGCAGCACATACATGATGATTCAACGGATTCTTGAAATAAAACCTTTCCTTAGCGACATGGCCTCCCCGGATGTCATCATGACTGAGGCTCAGTGGGATCAGGTAAAAAACTCGAGGCTTACTTCGCCATCCTTATAACGTGACAAAACATTGCAATCAGATGATTTGACTCCTGGCTTATTCTATAAGGAGTGGAAGACGCTTATTTTCGTCTTTCTCAAACTGGTGGCATACTAGCCGATGATATAAGGAATTCGATGATAGAGAGAGAAAAGCTTCTGCTAGACAATGATATTCTTTTGGCTGCTATATATGTTGATGCCATGTACAGAGTGACATTAACAGAAGCGCAGCAAATCAGAGCCAAAGCTGCCTTATGTGATGTGCCATACATATTGAAGGTCTACGAGATCATGGTCATGATGAATCCGAGGCAGTAGTTGGGCCACTTCATGGCAGTCATACGATTTCGTCGTCGTCATCAAATTCAGGCTCTGATGAAGAATTAGATTTTGAAAAACATCTGGACAGACAAGAACGATCAAAGCGAAGGCGATTGGAATTGGAACAGGAGGAACACCCCCAGAGTGCATTGGATAAATTCAAAATCAATTTCTATAAATCATTGGAGGAGGTGGAAAAGATTGATCGTTCATCAAAGTTGACTGTGAAAGAAGCAATTGCTAAATACCCCAAAATTGTCCAAGATGCTTCTATGACTGTTACGGCCTTGCCACCTACTCAAATTAGTGTAGAACGCTTATTTTTAGCCCTTAAAATCATCCGCTCTGACTTCAGAGCATCACTGAAAGAAGATTTAATGGAAGCGATCCTTTTTTTAAGAAGAAATTCAGTTTAAGTTAGTACATTTTGTTACGGTTGTTTATAATAATACAGAAACATCTTATTAATTTGCTAAACCAATAATAATCTTATTTTGTTTAAGCTTCAATCAGTTTGTATTTTGGGATTTATTGTAATTTTTTAATAAAGAGAAAAAAAGCCATTAAGGCATAGTTACAGCCACTAAGTAACCTGATGAGTCATGTGGTGGTGACGAAATGCCTTGTTTATGAATCTCCATTGGCCTAATAAAGCTAATCGTAATCAATTTGGCTTTAACATTCCATCGGAGTCGGAATTATACAAGTCAGATTTCTGGAGTCGGAGTCGGAATGTTAAAATTTTTGGAGTCGGAGTTGGAGTCGGCAAATTTTATCACCGACTCCACAGCCCTGGTCAGTATAGTGAGTAAACACGATCTTAAATCTGACGCGGGATTTTTTTCACACTTAGATACCCATTACCAATATTATTATTTATGGTAAACTTAAATTTCTTGACGAGAAAAATACGAGTAGAACTCGTTATGAAATGGGTACGAGCTAGTAGTCATATAGCAAGGACTAGACTTAAGCTAGCCCGGTTTTTCAAATATTTGTAGCAGCTTAGGTTAGCCTACATAATTTGATTGTCACGTTTGCTTAATATTTTGTAATAAAAATATTCTGGAATATTTTTTAAGTATCGTAATAAATATTGTAGTAAAATTTGTATTTAAAAAATACTAAAAAATTGGTGTAATATATATATATATATTAGGGTGTCTCTTATTTTCGAAGTGTTGATTCTTTTAGGTTGCGCCGCCTCAACCAGTTCCATTGGTTGAAAAAACATCACATATAAATTTTTTTTGGATTGAACAATTTTTAGAGGTCGCCCCCGCTTATTAAAGTTCATAAAATATAACTATTATTTATGCAATTAATATTTGAAATTACTAGCAGTTGTCAAGTATAGTAAACATATGTTTTTATTAATTAATCATCATATTAGATGAATTCAATTAAATGAATATATTAGAGAGAATTGTCAAGTTTGTAGCTGAAAATATTGCTTGATAAGACAAGATCAACCTGTTTAAACATGTTTCATAAAACCAAGGAGGCTGATTTTGTAGAGCGATTGGAAGATCTCTTTGACATCGCCCATGGAGACGCTGAGAAGCTGATCAAGAATCGTGAGGACTGGGAGTTCCTTCAACTGCAAAGACAAAAAGGTCGTCCTGGCTCAATCGGTGGTGTGGACACTGTACATCTTCACCGCACAAAAAATGCAGTCAAACGGTTGGAAGCTGAGGCAGAGAGAAAAAGAAAGTCAGAATCTTTGATGGAGGCGTCTACTAGTCAAGTTGTACTGGCTTCTTCCACATCTTCCAGCAACACTGATGAAAGTGAGAATGAGGAGGAGGAGCCCAAGCTTGTGCTTTACCAAAATCTAAGAAAAAACGAGGCATGAAAAACATCATGACTATTCAGATGTCTGCTGCCCTGGATCGTACACAAATTTCCTCTAGAAAGGCAACATTTATCCTCGCAGAGGCAGCTAAAAGCTTTGGTTTGGACGCTTCAGATTACAACATAAACCAACATTCTATCCATCGCCTTCGAAATAAGAACCGAGCTCGTCATGCTAAAGAACTTAAGGAGCATTTCCATGGAGAATGTTCTATGACAGTCCACTGGGATGGCAAGATGATGGAGGACCTCACCTCGCACAAGCACATTGATCGTCTCCCAGTACTTGTGTCAGGACCTGGTGTCCCCAAAATCCCAAACTCAACTGGAGAAGCACAAGCTGAAGCCGTCTTTAACTGCCTGAATGAATGGGGAATTACAGAGAGAGTAAAAGCAATTTGTTTCGATACAACAGCTTCAAACACGGGTCAATATAGTGGAGCCTGTGCTCTCATCGAAGCAAAATTGGGACATGATGTTTTGTACTTGCCTTGTAGACACCATGTTTTAGATTTATTGTTGGGAGCTGCATTTGAAGCAACATTGGGATCTACATCAACTGGTCCAGAGATATTGATCTTTAAGCGTTTTCGTGACAATTGGACTTCTGTTGATCAAAGCCAGTTCCAAACAGGTGAGACAGACACGATTACTAAAGAAGCAATTATCCAGTCTAAAACTGAACTAATTCAGTTTGCTAGATCCCAGGCACCTATGCTACGGGATGACTATCAAGAACTTTTGGATCTGTCCATCATCTTTCTTGGAGGTGTCCCCAATAAAGGCATCAAGTTTCGTGCACCAGGTGCCATGCATCGAGCTCGCTGGATGTCCAAAGCGCTCTATTCTATCAAGATGTGGCTTTTTCGAAACCAGTTCAAGATGACTAAGACTGAAGAACGAGGAATTCGAGATCTTTCCCTTTTTTCTGTTCTCATCTATATGAAGGCTTGGACAACATCCTCACTCCCTATTGAAACCCCATTTAATGACTGGCTCCTTATGAGGTCATTGATTAATTATCCTAACAAAAAGATTCTGATACAACTAAAAAAAAACTCCTAACCACTTATGGTACCTGTCTGAAGAAGCAGTTGGTCTTGCTTTCTTTGATGAGCGAATTACTACAGATGTAAAGAAACGCATGGTAAAGGCATTAGAAGATGAGTCCACTGATAGACCACCCAAGCGTCCTCGGATTCCTGAATCGACCTTCTGCTCTGGTGAAAGACTACACCAACTTGTTACAAGAAATACTAGAGAATTCTTTACTAAGCTGAATTTGCCAGAAGGATTTCTGAACAAGGCACCCAGCACTTGGACATCCAACTGTGAATATTTAAGGGCCAGAGCTATTGTTGCAGCTCTATCTGTTGTAAATGACCGGGCAGAACGTGCAGTAGCTTTAGTTCAAGAGCTGAATAAGAAATTGACAGTGGGGGAAGAGCAGCTCCAGTTCCTGCTCAAAATTGTTGCAAAACACCGCCAGAGTCACCCAGTTCCATCAAAAACTGTTCTTCTCAAAAAATAACCATCAATGAGGTCGCACCTTAAAATACACCATATTGTATAATCATTGTATATTAAATAAATGTTGTATAAGGAAATAATGCTAATTAAAGTAATTAAAGTATGTAAATAGCACTGGCATTTTGAATTTATCTCTATATAATAAACTAATGGGTTTTTTTTGTAGCAATGCTTCATTGCTGATTGTATATAAAAAAAGAGCCAGGAAGGATTTTGGATAGGAGAAAAAGGATTGGGATAAAGAAGGATTGAGGACCAAAGAATGGATTATAACAACATCAAGGATAGGTTAGAAAAGGATCAATGATAAATAAGAAGGCCTATACTTATAAAAACGAATCAAACTAAAAAAGAAGGAAGGAATTATGTGTATAATGAGCATAATCATATGTCAGGAGCTATTATGCCATGGTCACCATTTTTATTAGCCGGGGGCGACCCCTAAATATGAGCCAATTTGTGTCAAACTTTCAAGTTTTAGTTTTTATGCTAAATGGAACTATTGTAGGGGGCGCAGATAAAATAATTCAACATTTCAATTTTTGACTACCCAATAAGAGACACCCTAATATATATATATATAACAAAATCATAGGACTTTGTGGTTTCTTATGCGTCAAATGCATGGAAAACAATAAAAAATTAGTACAGAGGGGAACACAAAATGTTGAAATAGAAGAATCAAGTACAGCAGCTCTACCGACAGAAAAACATGAAACAGAAAACGCCTACACAACCGAGAAGGAAAAAGAAAACACACTACAGGGAGGGGCGAAAGCAGCCTCAGAAAAAGAGGTACCCACGGCAGAAGAGGGAGATACGAAATACACACCAAAGAAAACAACCCCACTGAGTGGGGAAGAAGTGGTGGCGAAGCAGAAGAGGAAATTGAATCACATAAGACACAGAGGAAATTTAAACGACGGGCCATATGCGAATATTATAAAATAGGTGCGTGCAAATATGGCTCAAACTGCATATACAATCACCCTACAAAATGCTTCTATATGATGAGGAATGGGAAGTGCAAGTACGGACCAAACTGCAACTTTTTTCACCATCGTATGTGCAGACAGTCAATTACCGAGAAAAAATGCCTGAACATAGAGTGCCCACTTTTTCACATAAAGGGTACGCAAAGAAGAGAAAGGGAAAGAACAGATCATATTCGACATAGAAGAAATAGCAAGAGTAATGAAACATATTTTTTAGAAGAAATGAGAATAATAAAAGCTCAGCTTGCCCTTCTAACAAGGAGAGACAGAACGCCGCAAACATATGCACCACAACATTACGCACATCACCCCCCTATTCAACACCACCCACCAATAATACAACAACAACAGTGGTATCACGGGCCGCAACCCCAATACTCCCAAATGCAGCGGCCCAACCAATAACACCAAACAGGAACCGACATCGACCAGGAAACGACCAGCATTTAAGAAAATCGAACACGAAGATTAGAAGAAACCCGGTAAATGTATTATACACAAATATACAAGGCCTCTATACGGACCATGCAGACTGCAAATTACAATACTTGCAAAATTTAGCTACGGAAACCGGCAGAGATATCATAGGCTTAACGGAAACACACTTACATAAGTGCGAAAAAGGCTGTGAAAACTGCATCGAGAATACTGAAATAGCATTGCTGGACTACAACATATACAGAGCAGATAGAGTGGCTAGACGAGGAGGAGGGTGTTGTATCTACGTGAAAAACACTTACACATGTGAAGTGAGGGTAAAGAAATCAAACAGCACAGTTGAAGTTATTATATTAGAAGTAAAAGAACTGAACCTAACCATTATGAACATCTACAGACCACAAAAAGTGAATTCCAATTTGCTACAAATGAAATAGAAAACATATTAAAACTACTTGAAACTCCAGCAACAAATATTCTAATTTTCGGAGATTTTAATTTCCCATTCATATCATGGAAGAAAAATGACGAAGTTATATATGTTGAGAAGTTTCATGGCAACATTACTAAAGATGACAGAACCCAAGCAACAATGCTATTAGATATTATGGAACATTACGCCCTTACCCAGGAAATCTGTGAAGCCACGAGAAAGGAGAACGTTTTGGATTTAATGTGGACAAATAACGAGATAATAATAAATAAAAAAGTAACGCGCACAAAGTTCTCCGACCATAACCTCATCGATATACAATTGAAGTTAGCACCCAGGTCCGAAAACGCATCCCAGAGAGGCAGATGGAATATTTGAAGGCTTAAACATAAATTCAAAGAAAGTAAATTGGGTAAACGTAAATAAAGATTTAAAGGAGGTAAATTGGGAATTGCTACTAACTACACGAGAAGACTCCACAAGAAATACTATGTATAATAGAGACGGAAACCAAACCTATAATAGTGAAACATATTCCAGAGAGACAGGAAAGAAAACGTAGCAAGCTCGAGAGGAAAATCAGGACTCTATTCAGGCAACGAAGACAAACCGTAAAACATCTCCACAGATGCAGAACTGATGCAAGAGACTCAAACTAGAGAGGAAACTTGGCGAAATAGAAATGGACCTAAAGCAAACATTCATACATAAGACAAACGAGGTAGCAGAAAACATAAAAAATAACCCAAAATACTTCTACACTTTTGCGAAAAGGAAAATGCAGTGTAAAGAGAGTATTGGACTGTTGATAGACGGGGAGGCCGAATACACAAATGACCCGAAAGAAATAAGTGAACTGCTTAGGGAACAATTTAAATATGTGTTTAGCACCCCTAAGTCCTATTAATGGACTTCGAGTTCACGGAAGGAGATGTAATTACGGCCTTATCACAGATGCGAGACAATTCAGCGCCAGGGCCAGACACATGGAGTGCCACATTTCTGAAGAAATGCAGAGAGAGTATTGCAAAACCGCTATACTTACTATGGAGGAAATCACTCGACACAGGACAAATTCCACTCCCCTTAAAGAACGCTAATATTGCCCCCCTATTTAAAGGTGGTAACAGAGCAATGCCCAAAAATTATCGGCCAGTGGCTCTCACCTCACACCTTATAAAGTGTTTTGAACGCATAATTAGAGCCAAAATTACCTACTACCTACAAGAAAAAGACTTATACAACCCAAATCAACATGGCTTCAGGGCGGGTAGATCATGCCTGTCACAGCTACTAGACCACCAGGAGAAAATATTAGGAACATTGTGTCGAGGACAAAACATTGATGTAATATATACTGATTTTGCTAAAGCCTTCGATAAATGTGACCATGGAATCATAGCACACAAACTTAAGGATACAGGAATTACTGGAAAGCTAGGAAAGTGGATATTTAATTTCTTGACGCAAAGAGTGGTGGTAAACGGAGTTAAATCGGAAGTATCGGAAGTCGTGAGCTCTGTCCCACAAGGGACAGTATTAGCTCCCTTGCTGTTCATAATAATGATTGCAGATATTGATGCAGATATTAAGGACAGTATTGTATCATGCTTCGCAGATGACACGAAGATATGTAAGGAAATACTGAACGAAGATGACATAAGAATACTACAAAACGACATTGAAACATTATTCCAGTGGGCAGAAGACAACAATATGAAGTTCAACGAAGAAAAATTCCAACTTCTAAGATATGGTAATAACAAAGAGCTACAGAAAAAAGGGTACAAAACTCCGCAAGCCAAACAGATAACACCAAATCCACAAGTCAGGGATCTTGGAGTAATGTCGTCGTCGGATGCGGAATTCAGAGAGCACTATAAAATCAAAATCACAACGGCTAGAAAAATAATGGGAATCATCTGGAGGAGCTTCCGCACAAACATCATGCTCAAATTATGGAAGAGTCTAGTCCTACCAATAATTGAGTATTGCTCAGTACTCACAAGCCCACAGAAAAAGAGACATTGCGAGCATTGAAGCTATACAAAGGACTTTTACGTCTAAGATAGAGGAAACGGAAGGTGAAGACTACTGGTCTCGACTACAATCCCTGGAACTCTACTCTCTTGAAAGAAGGCGAGAGCGGTACACAATAATATACATATGGAACATACTTGAGGGCACTGTCCCTAACCTCAGAAATGAAGTAGAAACAAACTGGAATGAGAGAAGAGGCAGATTTTGTACGGTCCCAGCTGCGGTGGGACAAGGAGCCATGAAAACGAGGATGGAAAATACCCTCAGAATACGGGGCCCAAAGCTTTTCAATGTCCTTCCAAAAGAAGTGAGGAATCTCCAGCACACCAACCTGAATAACTTCAAGAACCAGCTGGAAAGATTCTTGTGCAAAGTCCCTGACCAGCCATGCGTGGCTGGCTACGAGGGCAGGAGGCGATCAGAGAGCAATTCCCTCCTTCACCAAGTCCCGCAAATGAGGCGGGATGCTGCAGAGGGTCGACCGCAGGTCGATCCTGAACCGTCGTTCAAACTCAACAAAAGTAAACAAAAGTAATATATATATATATATATATATATGCATATAACTGCAATGGACCGCGCAGTATAAATGAATAGAAACGACATAAGTGTTAAGGAACGTTTCTGCACACGATTTGTGATTGAGTGAGGTCCGTAGCATAATGGTAGAGCGTCCGACCGGCAATTGGAAGGCCCTGGGTTCGATTCCCGGGCGGTTCGCCTCATTTTTCATTATTCGTTATCTCTCCTCCTCGTGTGCAGAAACGTTCCTTAACACTTATGTCGTTTCTATTCATTTATATACTGCGCGGTCATTGCAGTTATATGCGCATATTCACGATTTGCGAGGGTGCCCTCTCAGGGTATTGGTTTCTGCCCTATGTGGGAGAATTTCGATTTGTGATTGAGTGAGGTCCGTAGCATAATGGTAGAGCGTCCGACCGGCAATTGGAAGGCCCTGGGTTCGATTCCCGGGCGGTTCGCCTCATTTTTCATTATTCGTTATCTCTCCTCCTCGTGTGCAGAAACGTTCCTTAACACTTATGTCGTTTCTATTCATTTATATACTGCGCGGTCATTGCAGTTATATGCGCATATTCACGATTTGCGAGGGTGCCCTCTCAGGGTATTGGTTTCTGCCCTATGTGGGAGAATTTCGATTTGTGATTGAGTGAGGTCCGTAGCATAATGGTAGAGCGTCCGACCGGCAATTGGAAGGCCCTGGGTTCGATTCCCGGGCGGTTCGCCTCATTTTTCATTATTCGTTATCTCTCCTCCTCGTGTGCAGAAACGTTCCTTAACACTTATGTCGTTTCTATTCATATATATATATATATATATATATATATATATATATATATATATATATATATATATATATATATATATATGCGCTTTCTGAATTAATAAACACTCGTTTACTCTTGGACTTTGATAATTAATTTTTGTTCCTTCTTTCTACGCATTCGAGGAGCAACATATGAAAATCGGAAAATAAAGTTCACCATGCGGGTGTCCACTGTCCACCAGCCTTTTAGTTTTTACTAAGCTATGTGGACGCTAGGAAAATACATTATAGGGCCCGTTTAAAACTATAGCCGTATTTAAAAAAAAAATAAAACTGTCGTCAGAAAAGTAAATTAAAAATAAAATTTAAATCCATAAGTTATTGATTAAGGCAAAAAGTGAAAGAAAATATACTTACGCTATTATTAATATAGAACAAATCTTTTCCCTAAATTTCATTTATTACATAATCGGCATCGGCAAAAATTTGGCATCGGTACAACACTAGTACCTATTTATCTACCAACGAATTTCTTTATTGTGTCGAAGGATGAACAGCTGGGTTTTACTGCCCGCCACATGCCGTGACCGGGTCTCTATCCCGGGGCCGATGGATTCGTAATCAGCGACGCTAACCACTACACCACGGCGTATATATATATATATATATACTAGCGGAGCGACCTGGCGTTGCGGGGTGGATATTGAACGCTATATATATATATATATATATATATATATATATATATATATATATATATATATATATATTAGGCCGTTTCGAAAAATCGAAATTTATGATGGCTCAACGCACACATACTAGAAAAGTAATATGTGATGAATAAAGACTTCTTGCAAAATATTAAGATAAGAGCTTATTGTTATCCCACCCCTCAATGCATATCTATTTTACCCCTCATGAGAAAATTTTCATTTTTCTGGCAAATATATTTATTTATTTTGTGATGTCCTCTTAAATTTGGTATATAAAATTCGTAAATAAAATTGGAAGATAAGTAGGTCATTTTCAGGAATGGTCCAGGAACCCCCTTATATTCTTTAGAGAGAATTGTAGAAAATTCTTCCTTCAGGATAACTATTCTAGAATTTCCATTTTTTTCCTTTATGGATTATATGATGTTTTATTTGCTTTTTCATCTATAATTACTGATATTTCACAAGTTTACTGTTCTAGAAAGGTTACTTCATGTTACTTTACAACTTTCTTACAGTAATCAAGTCATATATAATTTAGGTGAGTGATTAATGATTATATTATATTATTATTAAGACTAACAGGTGGTAAAACTTTTTCCCTCAGAATTATGGCAAAAACCAGAAACAAGTGTGAAGTCTGGTTGGTCGGACAAGTGCTGGAAGAGGGTTTTTCTGAGAAGCAGCTTCCAACTAACAGTGATGTCCTTAAACGTCTTTTTTATCACATTAAGGTGGGAAAGCAAAATGTCTCTGTAGCTTGCGCAACTGTAGCCAACGAAGTTATTGCTATGTGGGAAAAGCCTCCTTAATTACATCCCACAAGCCTTATATTGTCTCAAAGCTTAAAAGGCTTTACAATAAGCATGAAGGGCTGGTCAAGAACCGAACTCGACGAACTCCTACCCAAGAGAAGAATGAAGCAGAATTTGTCACCAGCTTAAAGAAGCTTTTCGATGTAGCTCATTCAGAAGTGGAAACAGAAATAAAATTGCAGGAGGATAAAGATTTTCTTAAGGATCAAAGGAACGATCGGAAAATGATTATGGATCCAGAAGATAAGGAGTTTTCAAGAAAGGCAAAAACACGACAGATAAGCATGGAAAGAATGGAAAAACTTTGCAGGAAATCAAAGGAAGAAATGAGGCAATTGACAAAGGTTGTGGATCTCAACCAATGTGAAAATTCCGGTTCAGGAGGAAGTGAAGAATCATCTGGTGATGAATTGTTCTACAGAGCACTCTCATCATCATCTTCAAAAAGGAGAAGCTTGAACCAGGTGTAATTGTTAGGGATAAAAAGTTCTTGGCTGCTCTGGACCGCACTGGAACATCTGCAAGAGCTGCTATGCACATTGTGGCACCTGCCCTTTCAGCTGCTGGAGTGGAAATTGAAGAGATCACACTTTCATCATCCTCTATCTACAGGTCTCGGCGATCAACACGGATGCAGATGGGAGAAGACATTAAAGCCAGTTTCCACCAAATACCCCTTTAATAATTCATTTTGATGGAAAGCTTCTTCCATCCATGCATGGGGGTAAGATTGATGTAATGCCCATTGTTGTGACTGGTGCAGGCGAATTAGAAAAATTACTGTCTATTCCAAAGGTTATTTCTGGAACGGGAGAAGAAATGGGGAGAGCAGTTTTAGATGTCTTGAAGCAATGGCCACAAGTAAATGAGTGGGAAGCAGGCCTTTGTTTTGATACTACTGCAAGCAATACAGGTATCCATGCTGAGGCTTGTACCATCATCCAAAAGGCCCTTCAGAGATCACTCCTTTTCCTGACATGCCGCCACCATATCCACGAGCTTCTTATCACTGCAGTTTTTGACATGTTTTTCTCTTCTTCGGGTCCACAAATTCCCTTATTCAATCGATTCAGAGATTGTTGGGATAACATTGATCAGCAGAATTACAAGCCCTATGAACCCAATGATCTCACCTCAGAATCTTTAGATCATTGGATCTTGAAGCACAGAGACAAGCTTATTTCTTTCATCAACTCCAAACTTCAAGAGGGCCACACTCGAGGTGACTACAGGGAATACTTAGAACTTGCACTTATCTTCCTTGGTTGTCCAATGCCTAAAACAAATAAAGGCTCTGATAGCAGATTCCACTACCCAGGAGCTTACAGCAGAGCTAGATGGATGGGAAAGGGCATCTATTCCTTAAAAATTTACTTATTTAGGAACCAATTCCTTCTCACCCCTCATGAAAAACAAGCTCTGATACGAATAAACGCCTTTTCAGTGACAGTTTATCTTCAAGCTTGGTATACATCTCCAGTTGGAATTGATGCTCCAGCAAATGATTTGGCCCTCCTCAAGATGCTACATATCTACAAGATCCAGGTTGATAAGGAAGTGGGTGCTACAGCCCTCAAAAAACTTCAGAACCATGGTTGGTACTTGAGTGAGGATCTTGTAGGATTTGGCTTTTTCTCAAACCTCGTGACTGAAGATGATAAGGTTCTAATGCTCCACAACCTTCACCACGCGCCCCCTCTCAAAGTGAGGACAAGAAAGGTGGACCCCCGAATGTTGCAAAACCCCAATGACTTAAAGATTACCAGTTTTGTCACAACTCAAACACAAGACTTCTTCAAGTGTTTGAAAATAGAAATTCCCAAGAAACTTGAAGACATTGAGGAGCACCGTAATCGGGTCATGGCAGTCAAAGTAATCAACGACTGTGCTGAACGAGGAGGAAAATTGGCTACAGAGTTTAATGAGAAGCTCACAAAGAGTGAGGAAGAGAGACAACTGGCCTTTCAAATCATTGAAAATCAGAGAAAGGAGGTCCCTCAGCCACTGAAATCCCTATATTCTTAATCAATATATGTCTTAAATAGAATTTATGTCGCTTTGTTTTAAAACATATTTTTCGTTCAGTCTTATATTTGCTCTAATTATCCATTAATGTAAAAGAAGTGCCATCTGAGGGGTGCCTTTTTATCATTCAAATAAAATGATATTTTGTCTATTTGTTTTTCTTCCTTTATATAAAAAATTAAAAGTGTGCGCGTTTATCAAAATTCAATTTGAAAAATTACCATATAATCGTGAAACGGTCTAATATATATGCATATATATGCCCGGTTAGGTCGACTGAATGCCCGAATAGGTTAATTAAGTGCCCGGTTAGGTTAATTGTACGCCCTTGACGACTGGTTAGGTTGAGTCGTGATATTTTCGTTAAAGCTAACGAAAATATCACGACTTAACCTAACCAATCGTCAAGGGCATACAATTAACCTAGCCGGATATTCAATTAACCTACCCGGCCATTCAGTTGACCGAACCGGGCATATAGTGTGTATATAGCGTTCAACATCTACCCCGGCAACGCCGGGTCGCTCCGCTAGTTTTAATTATATGTGAAGCTCAAGATTTTCATGACTATGTTCTTTTTATTGACCAAATAATTAGTCATGAAAATCTTAAGATTCAGAAATCTTGACACAATGTGAAGCTCAAAATTTTCACGGCTGCGTTCTTTTCCGTAGTTTAATTCGCGGTGCTGGGGCCTTCGGGCCGAGTAATTTTAATTATTTAATTTATTAACACCCAAGTGCACAACCTAGGGACCTAATTAATGTGTGTGTGAAGTTTCAACTTCAAGTTTGTAACTACTTCCATTTTGGAGTTATGACTGGAACACACACGTCCTTTTATTATTATATATATATATATATATATATAGTGAGGAATAAAAGGACGAGAAGGTGGTACATGTTTATTAATCAGACGTTTCTGAAATTCAATTTCCATCATCAGTGAAACATTCAAAGATTGAAGGTCGGAGTTGGCTTTCGTCCATTCTCGGTAAACGTTTTTCGAGTCCTTGTACCTCTTCAACGTGACTCGGTCGTATCTTTCTGTAACAACTTGATTGAAGGGTTCTTAGGGAACCGCAACCCGAGAACAAACCCTTCAATCAAGTTATTATAGAAAGATACGACCGAGTCACGTTGAAGAGGTACAGGGACTCAAAAAACATTTACCGAAAATGGACAAAAGCCAACTCCGACCTTCAATTTTTGAATGTTTCACTGATGATGGAAATTGAATTTCAGAAACGTCTGATTAATAAACATGTACCACCTTCTCGTCCTCTTATTCCTCATTAAGTTGCGGTTCCCCAAGAACAAACCCTTCAATCATATAATTATAGTTGGCCTGAAATTATATTTTGCAGAATTGGATCATAAAATATAACCTTAGAACATTTTTTCTCACTTCGATAACGTCGATAGGCCCCAGTGGCTTCATGTAATAAAAAAAAATAATATATTAGTTTTTTTTTCAACTACATGAAGCCACTGGGGCCTATCGACGTTATCGAAGTGAGAAAAAATGTTCTAAGGTTATATTTTATGATCCAATTCTGCAAAATATAATTTCAGGCCAACTATAATTATCATTTTAAGTTATTAACGAAAGTAATGAAGTAGCCAAGATATATTTAAGTCTTCTTAGCTCATATATCCATTTGCTCAATTTACATTTCACAGTCTCTTTCAGGAAAACGTCAGTCCGTTTCCTAAACTGTATAAACAGCCGCTCTTTACATCAATATGGAAAGTCCTTCAAAAACATTGCTAGTGTAATGGTTTTGAACCAGCAATGGATGATGATGATGATGGTGAGTGTCTATTTTTCTGAATGTTAACCGACGAATGATAGGTTTTGTTACTTACTTAACCCCTTATTCTCTTCTTTTAACCCCTTACTCTCGTCTTTCTCTCGGGCTAACCTTAGAGTGGATCTTAGGGTCTTTGTTAGCCTTAGCTTCTGTTTTGTGAGACTTAATTATGTCCCCTTCCGAGAATTCAAAATCCATTAATAGATTCGTGTCCGTACTCGCGCTTGACCGATTTGTATCTATGTCGAAGAATTTATCCGGATTTCCTACCAACCTCTGGGCTTAAGGGTGCTGAACACCTTAAGCAGTTTGCTCATCTATTCTGGGCCATTTGCGTATTCGTTTACTTTTATCTTTTAACGGACCAATAATTTCTTTACATTTTATTTTTCTTTCCGCAAAGGCGTAAAAAATATACCTATTTTTTTCTGTTACCTTCTTTTACTCACTCCTCGTTTGTCTCGTGGATGGATATTTGTTTTAGGTTCATTTCTATTCCGCCTAATTTCTTTTGAAGCTCCGGTCTCTTTCCTTTCGCTACGCGTGTCGCTATTTTTTATGGTTTGTTTCAGTTGTCTAAATAATGTTCCGAATTTTCTCTAAAGTTTGCTACGTTTTTCTTTTTGTCCGTTCAATACATTTTCGTCAGCGACAGAGGTAAGGTGACCAAGCGTGAATGTAATATTCTAAGCGAAGGCTAACGCGAGGATTATACGATCTACGGACGCTTTCCTTACTTTCGCGATTAACATTCCTCTTAATAATATCTAAATAATACTGTTTTTTATTCGCCTTATTATTATTATTATTACTAGTACAGTTCCCGCCGCTTCGCTGACGGTTAGACAGGCTAAACTACAAAAAAAGAACCCAGCCGTGAAAATTTTGAGCTTCACATTGTGTCAACATTTCTGAATCTGGTATCTCTCGAAACCTCCTCACCCCCATTCATACAACTTGAGGGCTAACCCCCTCCCCCACCCTTCCCCCATTGCTAAACTACAGAAAAGAACACAGTCATGAAAATCTTGAGCTTCACACTGCCGCCCGTAATACAATTTCTGAATTTTTTTCTCAATTTCTGAAAGTGTGACGGACAGACGGACAGACGGACAGCTCTCTTATTATAGTATAGATTATTATTATTCCCAGCATCTAAGCGTTGCTTAGAAAACCGTAGACCACTACTATAATGCTGAGATCATCATCTTTTTCCCGACTAGCATCCTCTAACCCGGGGGGATATTCCCAACCTTTTAGGTCGACGTACTACCACGGTATTTTTTTTAAGTACCACAGTCGGAAAGGTGTCGTCGAGTTATTCATCTACGACTAATATCATTCCTTAAATACATTAAATCAATTATCATTGAAGTAATTATGAATTAGCAAAGTGAATAATTAAAATCTTATCACGTACCACCCACCACCACCAACGTACGATACGCGTTGGGAATCCACTCTAACCACTTTCCTCGCCTATCTCATAACTGAACTTTTCATTATTATTTCTGCCAAAATGGAAGACTTTACATTTCTCAACACTGAATTCCATCCGTCATTCACCAGCCTAAGCGAATAATTTTTTTTTTTTTTTTTTTTGTACTTTATAAGAATTTCGTCTATTCGTAAATGAGGAACTACTTTCGCATCCTATATTAAAAGCGAACAAGTTTAATTACGCTAAACTTAATATGGGTAATGAAAAGATTTTTCAATCACAAACCAGAAATTAAAGACTCGATGAGGGCAGTCAGTCAGCCATGATACAAACTATAGAGTCTCTCACTCTCTACTTCCAAATTCAAATTACTTAATAAACACACACTAATTTAGTTGTAAAACGTGAAAAAAATTCTTTCATTTATTTCACTTTGGCTAAAATCTTTTCGTACACCTACATACCAGTGTGTGTGTGTGGTGTGTGTGTGTGTGTGTGTGTAGTTCTTACCTTTTGTTAATTTAACTTGATCTGTTGTGGATGGTTCCTTTAACACCATGGCTGTCGGGGGCAGAACCTGTAAGGGGGAAAACGGAGGCACACGATAATACGATAAAAACGTAATAATCAACCTTCAAATAAAACAATTTAATACTGTCTCCCCTTCCCCCTTTAGTGGGGTGGGGGAATGCGGCGCGTGGTCGTGTCGGATGACACGCCTACCCTTTGTAGCAACAGTGCCATCATCACCGGTCGCTTCACAAATGCGCGAGCGATTGGCTGATCAGACATGTTTGCCGCCAGCAACAGCACTACCACCACCGACAACAAAAAAGTCTCACTACTGACACTTTCTCCGAGAATCGCGCGCGCGTACATACATATTAGCACTGCATATATATATATATATATATATATATATATATATATATACAAAGGTCGGTGCGAAGGTAATGACTTTTGTAGTATTTACGAACTGAAAAATAAGAGGCATTACTTTCGTACCGATCCCTGTGTGTGTGTGTGTGTATACACACTCGTGTAAGCCCGGTCTAACGGAAATAAAATCAACAAGTTACTGTGGGTTGGGTTAGGGTGTTAGTGTGTGGATGTTGTGTTGTCGAGTAAGTGGATATAATAGGTCCTGTGAACCTACTTACGGAAGACTGATGATGCTTTCCGTGACTTTCTTTTAATGTCACATTTAACTTTTATAAAAGCGAGCCTATTGTTGATGAATGCGGTTATAGTGTTAATGCATTTGTAGGCCTATTTAGATAAGCCTACAATAATTGGAGGGAGAGCACTTAATCACAAGAGGCCACAGATCATAACTTCAAACACGTCACGAAAAAATTCAACCAACCAGTCGAGGAAGAGCCTACTTAAAAATAAACAATTATAAAAAAATGATGGGTAGTGCAGTGGGCCCCAATACCGAAGAATTTATATGGGCCTACGACGCCACGGAATGTACTGAAATATAGGCCGTATTTAGCGAAGAAAGCGAGAGCGCAACAACCACTTTTAACGACAGACAAACACTGACTGACTACAAATGGAACGTGCGTCGTGCGATTTCATTTACAGCTTTGAAAGTATATATTCTTCATTCATATATGAAAACACGTACACAAGCGCACAAACAGAACCCCCCCCCCCCAACACACACACACACACATTAGCACAGTTAAATTAATTGTACACAAGTTGTTAGCCTATAACTGCATATTCAGTGTGCATAAACCTATTTTGGCTTCAAACGCGCATAATGAAAATGTACACACAAATATGATCACTACACGTCTTCCATTCCACACATGATGATCATAATCCAAAAAAAGCAATTACAATGAAACAATTTAATGAAATTAATTAACAGTAAATATTTATTTGTATAAACAGAATGTATTAAAAAAATATTATGCAATACCACCACATATAATCTCCTTTTATAACCTCCATTTACGAGACAAACAATGCAATATTATTCCTATTTTTATACTACTTTTTTAAATGAAAACTGTTCTACAACCTATGCTGAGCCCCCATATGATCCCGAGTATCACCGGACATTCAAAATACTACTACTACTAATAATAATAATAAACAGGTACGGTAATATGGTCCGCATAAAGACAATCCTGACCATACAGGGCGGATACTTTTTAAAGGATGGATGCCTGCGTGTTACCGCCTCATCGTGCCATGACGTCATAACACGTGACACGCAATCCGGCATTCGACATATTAACTTAATTAAAAAGGGCAAATCGAAAAATTACTTCCCTGCGTCTTGCTAAATTAGACGCAGCCTAAATACACGAGGGCGGTGTTTTTTTTCCCCCCCTCTCTCTGTATATATTACAGGGTGTCTCAGAAGTCGCGCACCATATATTTCAACTTGTAAACTTTGTAAATCTGGTGCGCGATTTGAGACACATTGTGTGTGTGTGACTGCAGATGCAAACGTATCCACTTTTATTATTAATATGTACCTCAAATTTCAGTGTCAAACTGAGAATCATTCATACTCGAACCGTCGCGTCGTCTAAGCGTATTTTTTGAGAGTGAAACCCCATAAAAGATCCGTGCTAGTGAGGATCGCTCAAATGCCTTTTCCTTCATTTCCATCTTACAAAGCGCGGCTATGGGTCTCAAAGTATTTCAATAAGGACCAACGTCATTGAAGTTTAATAATGTCTTCCCCCACCCGCAACAAACGCACGAACTGTTAAACAAACTGAAGCGCAAACCCAATTTCAATGACTACCAACATTCTCCATTTTTATGAGCAAACGAGCAAATAAATGTAATGCATTATACGGCCTGTTCCGCCCTTAACACCGATGTCATCCGATTAGGCTTTAACCCCTATTATACGCGCCTTGGCCTATTTAACTGCGCAAAACTCTCAACTCAAATACAACAATCCTAAATGAAACAGTTTAGAGTTTAGACCACTGAACTAAAATGGTCTCTCTTTCCCGTTTCATTCTCTACATTCTCTTAGTCTTAGTGATACCGATATTAGACTAGACTAGGCCAATCCCCTCAAAAAGTTTTGTACAGTCCGCAAAGTTTCCTCGTTGCGCCCCTACCGGCGGCGGAGTGAAGCAGCGCTCCCAAGAAGCCTTACTGTACCCGGGACTTTTCCACTGTTTTAGAAAAGCATCGGGTCATTCCACTTCTAAAATAAAATTATCCGTTATACTAAAATGCTTCACGTTACTCTTAACCAACCAACTAATAATAATAATTGAATCCGACCCCCATCATAAACGGCATTAATAATATAATTAGCATTGCGGGGGATGCGTCGAAGCCTATGTCGTAACAACGATTCTCGTCGATTAGCGAATTAAGCGACATTGGATCCGGAGAGTAGTTGGATGGGAGACAGTTCTCCGCGTCCAGATTATTTAGTGACCCGCAGTTCGTATCCCACGTAAAGCTAGCCGCGAGTTCACCTCTGTCATATGACCTTTGATGTTGCGAAGGAGGTTAAACAATAAAACAAAACAAACAAAAAAAAAAAAAAAACACGCTCGGCACCACCACCAAAGTACTGTTACTTAAGAAAGGTCTCGTAAAACTTTCTTACCAATATTTATCAGTGAGGAACATAGCGTTTCACCAGAGATTTTTTTAACCGACTGTACATATATACGCCGTTATGCGGTGGTCGGTAACCAAATTCAAACGCGGGCCGTATCGTAGGCGGGTTAAGTGTCGGCGTACCAATGTCACTAGCGCCCGTACATACCTAATGTAATTCACGTACAAAAAAAAAGAAGTTTTTTAGATATAAGCTTTAATATGACACGATATTGTTGATGCGTTAAAACCATACTGTGGATCGAAAAGCGGCAATACAAACAAGTTTCTTATTTGATGAAGTAACATAAGCTACATAATATACAAGCACAAAATTACTTTCTAAACCTTACTTCATTAAAATTATAACTGAAAAAAAATCACTTTTCTAAATTTACATTCAATATATATATATATACATATATATATTCAAAAAAAAAATATATATATATATATATATATATGTAACGTAAAGAACGACGCTTGTATAGGAGAACATTCCGCGCAAGATGAGGAGAGAGAACGAACAAATGAAAAAATGAGGTAACCACCGGGGAATCGAACCCGGGATCTTCCGATTGCCGGTCAGATATGATAACCACTACACCATGGTCCTCACTCGATCAGAAGTCGTAATTCTCCTACATACGCGCAGAAACCAATGCCCCGAGGGGGTCACCTCCCGCATGCCGCACCTATATATACATTTCAACTGCAAAGAACACGCAGTATAATTAACGTAAAGAACGACGCTTGTATAGGAGAACATTCCTCATCTTGCGCGGAATGCTCTCCTATACAAGCGTCGTTCTTTACGTTAATTATACTGCGTGTTCTTTGCAGTTGAAATGTGTGTGTGTATATATATATTTTTTTTTTGTTTCAAAGTATGACCGCTCATGGCCACCATATATATATATATATATATATATATATATATATATATACAGGGTGTCCCGTAAGTTTGGAACCATAGGGTAAAATGATAACGGCAATAAAAACGCCGAAGGGACTTTTGGGGACTGTTTGTGAAATGAGCGAGGATGGTAGCGGCTGTGTCATCGTCGGTGGATGTCCTCGGAGGTCCACTGCGTGGTTTATCTCCTATGGATCCCGTTTCCCTGAACTTTGCTACAAGTTTGCCGACACAGCTGTGTGTTATCGGCGCGTGGTCCGGATGCAGTTTGTTAAATTCCTCAGCGACCTCCCTCTGACTCCGATTTCCTACGAGCAGAATTACCTGGATGCGTTCTTCCTTACTCAAAGACATCATGAGCACTTGCATAAACGGAAAAACATGAATTACTTATTTTATCCTATGGTTCCAAACTTATGGGACACCCTGTGTGTACACACACATATATATATATATATATATATATATACATACTTTTTTTTTTATGAAAGTAACGCGTGAATAATATAACTATGAAGAAAATAACCACGAAGGAAAATAAAACAAAATAATGTTAAGCGCTTTCGACATAATGACAGCAGAGCTCTGGGAGCGAGCTATTCCACGTGAATTGTATGCTCTTCCTAAATATGTTCTGCACCAATCATATTTTTGTTTTGTTTTTTGTGATCTATATATAGTCTCAATCTTGAGACTATATATAGTTATTTGGAATCCGAACCATGCCCAGCAGCAGCAGCAGCAGCAGCAGCCAGCGTCTTAGCCACTTGGCTACCCATTTACCTAACAACCAATTTTATTGTGTGGAAGGATGAACAGCTGGTGGTTTTGCTGCGCGCGGCCGCCGCCGCCTGCCGTCACCGGGCCTTGATCCCGGGGCCGATGGATTCGTAGTCAGCTACCCTAACCACTACACCACCGAGGCGCATGTACTGTATATGAAAATGAAAAAGGTTTATTGGCAGACTATAATCCATGACAAATATTAATACAATGACAGTTCACGTACTAAGGATAAAAATATACAGGGTGTCCCAAGAGGAAATATCAAGAATGCACCATTTCACTCTTTGGGTATTTCTAAGTAGAAAGTATTATATCGATATGGGTCTGATTCCCAACCATTACCGAGATACAGGCCTCTACATTTGGGTAATTAAAACATAATAAAAAGGCGATCTTAGATACTATTTAATGACACTTGTGGTTTACAAAAAGTACAAACATACAATACACTATTGCACTTATTGCAAAATGGTTTCAAAGTGACCCCCTCCTTCTTCAATGCACGCGGCGAACCTCCGATCCATCGAGTCTTGCCAAGGAAAACGCGGAAGTTCATTTCTGAGGTTTATGAACGCATCCTGTATACGTGCAACCAACTGCTCCCTAGTTTCGGGCTTACCCCGCTGATAAACGTGTATACAATTGATCAGAAATAATACTGCACTGTCGAAGTTAAGTGGAGCTACAGACAGACGTTTTCGTACCAAGAAGTCCATAGCTTAGAGGATAAACGGCAGGACTCATGGATAGCTTGAATGATCGGGTTGGTTGAATTTTTAATTCTTTGCATTAGACTGTATTGAGCACGACTTGTTACCTCCGGGAAGCTCGGGACATTGCGGGTAGCAAACATTTGCGAAGCCGAGCATCTCGGGGGTAATTTATGTAAGAGTCTAAAAGACCCGTTGTACAGTAAATTTAGAGTACTGCCAGAACCTTTTTTATAATTCACCCAGAGTTGCTGTCCGTATATATTACGCAGAAAGTACGAGAGAGAGTGTCTTTAGCTTCACTCGCACAGAACCGAAAGTTCCTTAGTCATATTCGCTTTAGCGCGAAGGCTTCGAGATTGTTTTCTTATGTCCAAGTCATCACTCAACGAGCTGGTAATAGTTTGACCCAAATACTTAAACTCTTGTATTTCTCAATTACTTCACCTTTCATTGTAAACCTAATGTCAGCTGGCTGATTATAGCTTTTAGGATGAAGTTGCATAACCTTACTTTTTGTAACATTAAAAAGAATATCATGTTTCTGCGAATACACTTCGCAGACTTTTATAAATATGTGTGTACATATATGTGCGCGCGCGCGGTGGAGAGCACGAGAGAGCAACTCACTTCCCCACCAAGCCAGGCCTAGAGGTGGGGCTACCAGCTTGACCTTCGTGTGAAGAGACCAACGCACGGAACTGCAACGAGGTTTTTTTATATATACAGGGTGAGTCAAAAGTCTCCATACATAGGCAAAATGGTCACTTTATTATGCAATCACTCGTAAGTCACAAAATATGCTCTATGTGGGCACCATTACACTGAATGCACATACGGATACGTTCCCCCCCAGTCATGGCAAACGCGCGTTAACACGTCTGGTGTTATGCGTGCACACGCATCACGAATGCGTTCCTTTAGGTGGGCCGTGTTTTGTATTTTCACCTGGTACACCATGGCCTTCAAGTGCCCCCACAAGTAAAAATCAAGGGGGGATAAGGTCTGGGGACCTCGGAGGCCACTCCACGGGACCATGGCGGCCAATCCAGTGACCCGGAAACTGCTGATCCAGCCACTGGCGCACGCAGATACCGTAATGGGGTGGCGCCCCGTCTTGCTGAAAGTACGCTGGAAATCCCCAGTCCTCGTTCAGCAGGGACGGCATGACTGTCTTGCAGCATGTTTAGATACTTTTCGGCATTCAGAGTGGTGTCAATAAAAAAAGGGCCAACAATTGTGTTGCCCCATATCCCGCACCACACCATCACTTTTCCAGCGCCTTGCGTCTTTGAGGGACTCATCCAGTGCGGGTTGTCATCACTCCAATAACATACGTTTTGACGATTAACCTCTCCATGAACATAAAAGTTGGCTTCATCTGAAAACAGGATGCCAGCCGAGAACTCCGTGTCTTCGTCCACTTTTGTTCTTGCCCATTCACAGAATTCCAGCGGCCTGTCCGGGTCGTCTTCGCTAAGATACTGCAACATTTGCATTTTGTAAGGATGCCATCTGTGCTCTTTCATAATGCGGACGATACTCCTTTGGCTGACACCGCATTCTGCAGACATCCGTCGAGTGCTTTTTTGGGGACTCTTTGCGAACGCTGCCAGCACCATGGTCGCTGTGCCTTCATCAGTGGCTGTTCGTGGACGGCCACTTCTCGGTTGGTCTGCAACACTTCCAGTCTTCTTGAACTTCTCAATGAGTTTGGCAACGGCGTCGTGTGTGATGTGCGTGCCGGGGGCGTGTCTCCTGTTAAAATCCTCGGCAACCTTGCGACAGCTTCCTGATCCTGCCAGAAGAATGATCTCTATACGCTCTTCTTGGGACAAAGGCATCTCAGCACATCACCTGCAAAAAAATAAAAAATAAATAATCATTTATTTATCATGACCATTTTGCCTATGTATGGAGACTTTTGACTCACCCTGTATGTGTGTGTGTGTATATATATATATATATATATATATATATATATATATATATATATATATATATTAGGGTGGTCCAAATCCATAGGGGGAAATTTCAAAATTGTCTTAGATAGTCTCCACAAGTGTGGATTTTGTCCATTTAGTGTCCACATGGTCTGTGCAAAATTGCAGCATGATTGGTGAATATTTAGAGGTCGCCCCACTCTGAATATATATATTATATAATGTACTTTTTCTTCCGTAGGTCCGATGGCTCAAACTCGATCAATTCCAAAAGTTTGGCTTCTAGGGATGGCAACTGGAACTTTATCCACGTCAAGGCTCCCTACATGCCTTGACGCCCTCCTCTTGGGCAATACCACCACATCAATCAAAAGCAAACCACCTCCGACAGTCTGAACCAGGCATGCCAGAGGGTGATTAAAGTCTGGACCCGAGCGCGGATCCCAACTCAACGGATCGACTCCTGTGTCCGTAAGCTTTCAAAGCTTTTAGACCGCTACAAAACACTCAAGAAGCACAGGACCAGGCAACGTGCCAGCGATAGAATGAATGAAGACATCTTCAAAGCGGACATCCAGGAACTGTTTGACATCGCAACCAGTGATGCCATGAGCACAATCGTCAACGTTGAGGACCGAAATTTCCTGTCCATGCAGCGCAAGGACGTCAATTCTTGCAGCATGGCTGGCATTGATAAGGAAACGACTAAACAAGAGGACAGAAAGCGATCCAGAATGGAGAAGGAAGCCAAGAGGAAGGCAAGGCATGAAGCAACACAGAAAGATTTGGAAGAAGCAGGAGTGTCATCAATTGATCTTTCCTCTTCTTCTTCTTCCCTTTTTTCGCAAGACGACGACGACTATAGACCATCGGTTCCGATTCCTTCTTCGTCTGAAGCTCCGGCACCAAAGCGTCCCAAGAACAAGGTTACGAACATTTTCCAATCTCCAGAAGTCATTGGAGCAATGGATCGCACCAATCTTTCTGACCGGAATGCTGTTTTCGTAACTGGAGCTGTATTACAGGCCGCGGGGCATGATCTGTCTGGGATGACGTGCTCTCGGAGCTCTATTCATCGCTACAGAGAAAGTGGGCGAGAACAGGCAGCTCGAGAAGACCTAGAATCATTCTCTCTAGAAGACCCTGTCCTTCTCCATTGGGACGGAAAGCTTCTCCCCGGCATTGAAGGGAAGAAGACGAATGTGCATCGGATAGCAATCCTTATAACATTCAATGGACAGAAGCTGCTGCTTGGTGTCCCAAAGATGAAACAAGGAACTGGAGAAGCATGTGAGAGGTCTCGTCTTCGATACCACTGCGTCAAACACGGGTTTACATCGCGGAGCCTGTGTCAGGATTGAAGAAGCATTGGGTCACGAACTAGTTTGGATCGGTTGTCGACATCATATACTTGAAGTCGTACTTGCTGATGTCTTTGCCTCAATATTTGGCTCAACAGGAAGTCCTGAAACAGGCCTTTTTAAGCGATTTCAAAAGGAATGGCCATCTCTCTCCCACGAAGCATTTGTCTCAGCATCGGACAGCTTGTTCGAGAACCCTCAACTCCAAGAGATGAGAAAAGAGATGCTCACTTACTTACCTAACGCTCTTCAGGCAAGCCAACCTCGTGACGACTACAAGGAGTTCCTTGAACTATCTTTGCTCTTCCTGGGGGGAAAGACTGGTGGTCAACTCTTTATCCGAGCTCCGGGTCCCATGCACCACGCGAGATGGATGGCGAAGGCGATTTATGCGCTCAAAATCTACCTCTTTCACTATCAATTCAAGCTCACAGCACGCGAAGAACGAAACGTGACTCAGCTGGCTTTATTTGTCAGTCTGATTTACGTCAAGTACTGGCATGAAGCGCCAATGGGGACACAAGCTCCTCTCAATGATCTCAAAATGCTGCATCTTCTGGAAAAATATCCACACGGAGGAGCTGCACAAGCGGCGAAGACAGCTCTAAGACGCCACCTGTGGTACTTGTCGGAGCATCTGATTGGACTGGCCTTCTTCGATAATAGGATCGATCCTGATACCAAAAGGAGAATGGTTCAACACCTCCAACATCCCCAAAAGAATGGCTGCCCCCGACGAATCGACATGGCGGAAGCTGGTGTTGAAAATGATGTGGCATCCTTCGTCACGAAAAGGACATTGACCCTCTTTGATGCCTTGAAAGTTGGAGGTAAGGAGGAAGCGCGCCAGTTACTTCAAAAAGATCCACGGGAATGGCCAAATGACAAGAACTACAGGGAACTTAGAGATCGCGCCTTAAAGATGAAAGTCGTCAATGATGCTGCCGAGCGAGGTATTGCTCTCGCACAACGCTACAATGACACTTTGACACGAAACGAGGACCAGAAGCAGTACCTCCTACAACTCGTAGCCGCCCACCGAAAACAGATACCAATACCATCCAAGGCGACTCTGATGCAGAAGAAATAATGAAGATACACCCATTATCATGTCCTATTGTCTTACTGTTTTCTTTCATATTCTTTGAGAACCAAAAAAAAATTTAGTTATTCAGTTGTCTATATATTTTCCCAAATTTTCAAAAAGGGGGCAAGTGGGGCGACCCCACACCAAGAGGCATAAAACCAACCTTGTGGAGAGAACTTAGTCGATGCTTTAACTTTTTGGACCACCCTAATATATATATATATATATATGGAAACGAAGGTGAGCTGTGAGCCACTGTATGGGGCCGTCAGTTGCTCACTACTCCACTAATGAAAATAAAGATTAAAAAAACATTGCTTTGAGCCTTTTACAATTTTCTATAACTTAAAAAAAACAAAAACACCATTTTAAATTTCTTTCAAAAATTTTTAAAAAATGAAAACAGTATTACACAATCTTCCAAGGTGGTAGTATGACCGCAAAATGTTCGAGTGCAAATGCAATTGCAATGTTGAGCAATTGTTGCAAGGTGCCAGCCCCTTCCTCCTGAGGGTGGGGGTAATGGGGTGTATGCAACAAAGGGGTGGGGGTAATGGGGGTTATGCAACAAGGGGTGGGGTAATGGGGGTTATGCAACAAGGGGTGGGGGTAATGGGGGTTATGCAACAAGGGGTGGGGGTAATTGGGGGTTATGCAACAAGGGGGGGGTAATTGGGGTTATGCAACAAGGGGTGGGGGTAATTGGGGGTTATGCAACAAGGGTGGGGGTAATTGGGGGTTATGCAACAAGGGGTGGGGGTAATTGGGGGTTATGCAACAAGGGGTGGGGGTAATGGGGTTATGCAACAAGGGGTGGGGGTAATTGGGGGTAATGCAACAAGGGGTGGGGTAATGGGGGTTATGCAACAAGGGGTGGGGGTAATTGGGGGTTATGCAACAAGGGGTGGGGGTAATGGGGGTTATGCAACAAGGGGTGGGGTAATGGGGGTTATGCAACAAGGGGTGGGGTAATGGGGGTTATGCAACAAGGGTGGGGGTAATGGGGGTTATGCAACAAGGGGTGGGGGTATGCAACAAGGGGGGGGTAATGGGGGTTATGCAACAAGGGGTGGGGGTAATGGGGGTTATGCAACAAGGGTGGGGGTAATGGGGGTTATGCAACAAGGGGTGGGGGTAATGGGGGTTATGCAACAAGGGGTGGGGGTAATGGGGGTTATGCAACAAGGGGTGGGGGTAATGGGGGTTATGCAACAAGGGGTGGGGGTAATGGGGGTTATGCAACAAGGGGGGGGGTAATGGGGGTTATGCAACAAGGGGTGGGGGTAATGGGGATTATGCAACAAGGGGTGGGGGGAAATGGGGGAGGGGATTCCAAACAACTTCCGAACTGCAGGTATAATTTCTATCCGCAGCATGTTGAGATATTTGAGATATGCGGTACCGGTAACTGTCCCATTAAAGAAAAATGGTCCAACCAAACCCCTGGATGATAAACCACACCATGCTGTTAATCCTGGTAAAGGTAAATTAACATGTTTATCCACATAAACGTGTTGATTATCAAGTGACCAGTACCTGCAGTTGTGTCGATTTACTGTGCCATTCAGCTTGAAGGTAGCTTCATCAGACCACACGATTTTGTTGGCAAACTGTATGTCTTCGGCTTCCATTGACTGAAACCACTCTCAAAATTCGAGTCTGCGATCAGGATCATCTTCAGTCATTGCCTAACTGATTTCTGTGGTGACTGATTAAATTTTTGCAACACTAAAACGGAGTTTTCATCACTCACACTTGATTTACGTCGTCCAGATCTTCGCTTGTGCATATCTTGAGCAGATCCCTCTGCCTCAAACTTGTCACGGATGCTTGTAATGGCGAGACATGTCGGTGGCTTTGTACCAAATTCCCAGATCCATTGCCGCTGGACTTCGGACACATTCTCAAATTTCCAATACCATTTCACAACACTTTTTTGTTGTTCCAGCGTCAAACATTTACACAACATGGGTTCTTTTGCTGAACTGAATAAAGTTGAATGCTGTAGAGTTTGTATCATGGAATGAGTGCGTAGGCTGAGTCTGAAGCAAGCTAGTGAGTGACTAGACTACGTTCGGTCCATAGGCTTCGCCATTACAAGGCCTTTGATAAAACAAGGCCAGGCTTAGTCGACGCATTAAAAAGTGCATTCATGCCACTGGAGAACATTTTGATCACTTGGCGTAGTTAATTAAATTTTATATGCAAACAACTCGCTATAACATTTTGATCACTTAGATTACTAATTTACCTTTCATTGGCAATTGTTATAACAATATATTGTTTGGTTTTTTAAATTATTAAATATATGATGCTATAAAGAGTATGTAGTTTTTTTTGGGACACCCTGTAGTTATATGCATATTACATATATTATATATAGTACTATATTATAGATATTATGATCAGTCTCATCTCTAAAACTACGCATGCTAGAGAAAAACCAAAAACAGATTTGGAATCAGCATCCCAACAGCTATCTAGCCTACCCATAATTATATCTGATGAAAAATACTTGTTGGCCAGTGTAATTATTTACTTAATCTTATTTTTGTAAGGTATTAGCAAATGTTTGAAAATTATCAGTAATGAACGAATGTGGAACATTTTATGACATCAAAAACTTGCGTAAACCAGCCTAATTATTTCCTAATAATTAGGCTCCTCACAAATTAGTGGATATTTTAGGTGCAAAATGTAATACTTTATTTTAAATAATCTTTAAAAAAAAAATCTGTTAAAAACCATAAATGAGTCTAATACAAATACCAGTTAGCTGCAAACAACAAAGAAACATCCTACATATTAGAGTCTGCCCAAACTTAAAAACCTATTAAATCAATTACAAAATATCGAAAGTGGAGCCATGTGTGGCACACCATGGCAGCAAACACGAGTAAAATGATACCCCAGTTCCAATGACCTATTAATGGCAACACCACAATCTATCAGGTATATTGTATAACATCAGTAATCCAATTGCATAATGAGATTCAACAATAATGATGCATGAAATTGTACAGACCTTAACAAGTAATGAGAATTAGGCTACATATTTATGGACTAAAATACATATTTATAAAAAAAAAAATCACTTAAAAGTAAGAAAATAAGGGTATCAGGTGATGGGTAAGTGGAATTAAAAGATTTAATAAGTTTGGCCTTTAAGAGGGGAGTATTCTGGCACAAAGGATTTCCTACTTTCTTTAGGTTACAAGAAAGAAAAAATTATTTACGCATATGGTTTAAACCAGTAAAACCCACTACCAAAAAACAAGTAAAACCAGGGTAAAACTGAATTTTCACGTTTTACTTAAATCAGTTATTTAAATCTTTTTTTATTTATCTTGTTATTTTACTAATAGTAATGCAATTACGAAGCAAGTCCACTTTTTACTACCAACATGCTGTTAATTATTGGGTTGGTAAACATGAGCAATGGAAATGAGGATTGATCCTTCCTCTTTAGTACATAGAAAGTAAGTAAATACTCAGAATTGTAGGAGTTTAGCCACTCCTCAGATTCTCTCTCTCTCTGCATTCACTTAGGTTTTTGCCTAAAATCATAAAATGAAGAGGGAGGGATTACATCTATTTTGCAATATTAAAAGCAATTAATTGTTTTGGAAGTGAGAGATGAAGTTAATTAATCAATACATTTTACAATGCTTTATAAAATAATTTCTAAAAATTTAAAGTGACTTTGGAAGACACCATATTGTATTTTTTAATTAATTATCATAAATCGGAAGGGTAAACTTTAAGCAATTTTTTGATAATGAGAAGATAATGAGAGTAAAGCCAAATGATAAATTAATGTTAATTTATTTCTTAAATAATTAAATTATATTAATATATTCAAGGGTGAACTCGCGTAATAATCAGCGTTTATACACATTTTAAATACGTACTGTATAGCTATGACTAAAATAATAAATAAATTACTTTATCCCTGCCTATGATACTACGGGGTGTTCCATTTAAATTGAACCATAAGGAGTAATTAATAATGTCTTTCTTTTTCCATATTCACGAAGGTAAACATCATAAAGATAAGGTAAGGTAATAAAGGTACCAATATCCTTTCCAATCTTTATCTGGGTGTCTAATGGTTCAGCAGATTCAAATTCCCCGACATTTCCAGGTTTTCCAGCCAATGTTATCGAAATTCCAGGTATATGTTTTGGTATATTAGGTATTAATATGCAAATAAAAATAATAATTGACCAGAAAATAACTTTTTGCCACAAAAAAAGTAACAATGCTTCTATACAAAGTGTGGCTTACATATATGATAGTTCAGATATTTCCTTAATAATCTAAATAAAAAAGTTATACAATCTTTTTCAATTCATTAATGTCTTCAGTCACAGCAGCACTCTCTCTTACTTATTGCGCTCTCCATTACTTTCCTTTTCTGTCTGTCTTTTTCCAAGTTAACCATCAAAATTCCCCGACAATTCCAGATGTTCCAGACCTAAAATTAATCCCCCGACTTTTCCAGGTTATCCAGGTTTTCCAGACCAGTAGACACCCCGTTTATTACTCCCTATGGCTCCATTCAAATGGGAGTAATAAAGATTGAAAATGATATTGGTACCTTTATTACATTTACCCTCGCAAATATGGAAAAAAACCTCTTAATTACTCCCTAGTTCCATTTAAATGGGACACCCTGTAAAATCTAACATTCTACATTAGGCCTACTTATAAATGTGGCTATGTAATAAATGGGTAATTCTACGAGAAATAGACAAATGAAGTACACGGTAACCTCTTCAAAATTCATGAAACTTGGTGTGAGGGTTGGTTTAGGTCCAAATTACAAATTTCTGAATTTTTTTTAAATGAAAAAACCAATAATTTTCAAACATAAATATCTCAGCTCCTAATTGTGGTAGTGTAGTAAGTCTTAAATGATAAAATATGTAAAATTAACTGTAGTTTCTAAATATGTATCATTTTTTTAGGGTAACAAAAATAAAATTGTTTTTTTGCGATTTGGCAGCGAAGATATCATTTTTCAAAAAAGAGACCAGGAATAAAAAATGTTTATTTGATGTATGTACACCATAATAAGTAATAAAAAGTCAGCTTATCGACGATTATTATGAAAAAAAAATGAAAAAAAAAATCCTCCAAATTTTAATAATGTTTTGCTTTCTTTCCTGTATATACCTAATTTTCTAGTATACGTAAATTTACCTAACCCTTAAAATGCCTCAAAACACAAAATTCTGTTGCGATCCTATGAAAAAACACTCAAGAAGAATTTTCTGTAACATCAAAAAAGTAAACTCTGCCATGGCAGCTGCAGGCTATGGAATTTTGGAAGAAAATCAATTACTATGCAGCAATTGCTATGTCACAATTAAATAGAAGCCAATTGTATTAGAACATGTTCAACGTTCATCCAGAGAGCCGGAACCTGCACCAATACCTGAGCCAGACATACTTAACGAATGTATGGAGTGAAGCAGTAGCGATTCCACGAATCCACCACCATTGGAAGAATTTGTCGTTCAAGACAGGCAATTCAATAAAGATTTGCTCAGCGACAATATTTTACCTTTATTTGATGAAAGCCCTATTAAAACAGGTAATAAAACAATAGAGACTCCGTTCAGGACATTTGTTTCTTAATGCCAAATTCGTAGTTTTCTGTTTTTAAATATTAGCATCAGCACTTGAATACATATATACAAAATATTTGATATTTGATTATTTCACGCAACCTAAATTTATGAATTTGTTTTACAGCTGGATTGAAGCCGGGACAAAAACAGATAAAGGCTTCTACGAAATTCAGATCGACAACGGAAAAGGTTAAACGAAGTTTTGAAGCTGCTTATGGGGCTCCTATTGACTATTCTGAAGCTGGTCCATCCAAAAAAAGTTGTTTGGAAGATGATTTAGAGAGGCAAGACTACTTTTCGGACATAGTTATTGAAATTTGACATTTTAAATTAAATTTAATACAGTCATCGAAGTATATACTAAATTAAGTTTTATCTGTTTACATTTTTATAATCGGACAATAATACATATACATATATTTTATGAAAAGTTTAATTAAAAATATACTAATTAAACTTAATGTCAAATACACTTTATTTCAGGTATCAAAAGGTTATGGAAGAATTAAAGGAGAAATTTCAAGCAAGTAACGATCGCAATCTTAGGTTACAAATACTATCATTGTATCCCTATCCCATTGAAAAAACTGCTGACTTCTTTGGAGCAACAAAGTATATGGTGCGTAAGAGCCGCAATCTTCAAAAACAGTTTGGGATTCTTCCTAACATTCCAAACATGACGAAAGGGAAGGTCGTCACAGCTGAAATAAAAAAAAAATTCGGAGTTTTATGAAAATGACGAATATAGTAGGATGTGCCCGGGAATCAAAGATTATAAGTTTGCAATAAATGAAGAGGGTGAAAAAATAAAAAACAAAAAAGACTGGTATTGTGTAACTTGAAAGAGTTATATGCTGAATATGCAAAAAATGATGAAAATCCCAAAATAGGCTTTAGTACCTTTGCTCATCTTCGACCGTCGTGGTGCGTGCTTGCGGGACAAAGCGGAACTCACAGTGTCTGCGTATGTACGCATCACCAAAATCCGAAACTACAAATATCAGCGTTAGGCATTAAAGATTTAGACTACAAAAAATTAATGTCTTTATCCATCTGCGGCATGGACAATGAAGATTGTATGATGCACCGATGCAAAAGATGCCCGCGAGAGGTCGGAATCAAAAATTATTTGGAAAGTTTGGACTTCATGGCGATGGAAGAGATAAATATAAACAATGGGTGTCCGTCGATCACTGTATGTTAAAAGATATCACCGAAACTCCAGAGGAATACGTGGAATCTCACCAAAAAAATTGCACAACTGACAAGACACCACTTCACGAATAAATGTCAGTCGAGTTACTTCAAAAATCTAAAAGAAACTCTGCCCGAAAATGAAGGTGTTTTGGTGGGTGATTTCGCGGAAAACTTCTCATTCATCGTACAAGATTGTGCCCAGGGGTTTCATTGGGAGAACTCGCAATGTACAGTGCACCCATTCGTTTATTATTCCAAAAACAATGCAGGAAAACTAATTTGCAAAAGTTACTGCTTCGTTTCAAACCGTCGCAGGCATGATACAATTCTGGTTCATAGTTTTCTCAAAAAATTAATCCTGTGCATCCAACAACAAAATTCAAACCTAACTAAAATTCATTATTTCACAGATGGATGCGCGGCTCAGTATAAGAATAAAACAAATTTTCTAAATTTATGCCATCATTTCGAAGACTTCAAAATTCATGCTGAGTGGAATTTTTTCGCGACATCCCACGGGAAGAATGCCTGCGACGGTATTGGCGGAACGGTAAAAAGAGCAGTCGCCAGAGAAAGCTTACGACGGCCTCTCGACCATCAAATCTTAACAGCTGAGGACTTCTACAATTTCTGCTCTCAAGAATTCCTAACCGCTATTGACTTTTTTTACGTCTCTGAGGCAGAAGTTGTAGATGTAGAGCTTTCTTTGCAAAAACGTCTGAGTGAACCTATTACTTCTATCAAAGGTACTCAACAATTACATCGCTTCGTCCCAATTTCCAAGAATTCGTTGAAGGTTTATCCACTCTCTCAGAGTGCACAGTCAGTCGAAATAAGAGAGCTCATTAGAGTTTCTGCTTCGGATCAAGAACATAATACTGTCTCTCAACGCGAAATTGAAACAGGCTCTTTTGTGGGTTGTATGTATGAAAATAAACTATGGCTCGGATTAGTCCAGTCCTTTGACTGTGAATATGATGATTTTCTGATAAAATTTCTCCATCCTTCGGGCGTATGTCCCTCATACATTTTTCCTGCGCAAGATGATGTTTGTCACGTTCCAACAGAAAATATATTTGGGAGTATTGAAGCAAGTTTACGAGGAGGAACAAGAATACAATACATTTTTCCGCTTCAAGAATTAAATAACTTTTCAAAGAAGATAAAATAAATTCTATCGAATGTATACTATTTAAGATTGTCTATATAATATTTCTAAAATTTTTATCTAAGATTTGTGTATCTACTTAATAGTTATAAAAATCTTTTCAAATTCTTTTTTCTTATTATTATATTATTAGTGTCTAAAATTTGGATTCACTGGATGAGAATACTGTCTCTTAATTCATTCTCAAAGACTTGTGTACGTGTAGTATTAGGAAGAGTATTTTATACTCTGATAAGCGCTTTATAAATTAAACATTATTATTGTCAATATATTCTGTCCCTAAATATAAGAGAGGTTATGTATGTACATTGTACATATATTTTAAAAGATTTTTTCTCCTTTGGTTTATCTACATGTATTTTTTATATGATTTGAAAATTGTCTTTTTTTGGACCAACAAGTCTGTAATAAATCTTCGTCGTCTGAAAAAAAATTTATTACTTAATTTCAAACTCAGTTTTGAGCCTTATAATAAACTATAAGCTGACTTTTTATTACTTATTATGGTGTACATACATCAAATAAACATTTTTTATTCTTGGTCTTTTTTTCGAAAAATGATATCTTCGCTGCCAAATCAAAAAAAAAAAAAAAAAATTTTTTCCAAAAAATCATAATTTTATTTTTGTTACCCTAAAAAAATGATACATATTTAGAAACTACAGTTAATTTTACATAATTTATCATTTAAGACTTATTACGCTACCACAATTAGCAGCTGAGATATTTACGTTTGAAAATTGTTGGTTTTTTCATTTGACCAAAATTTGGTCAAGCCATAAAATTTGACCAACTTGACCAATTTTCAAAAAAATTCAGATTTTTGTAATTTGGACCAAAACCAACCCTCACACCAAGTTTCATGAATTTTGGAGATGGTGGAGTGTACATTTGGCACTTTCATTTGTCTATTTGTCCTGGAATTACCCAAATAAGATAATGGATAAAGTCAGACACAGGGTTGATTACAAAATTTGATTATGATTACAGGTCTGATGAAATTTTGATTATGATTTGGATGATGACTCGAAAAATCTCGATTATGAGCCTTGAAAAATCTTGATTATGATTGTTTATGATTACCATGCTTCATTATGATTGACTATGATTATGGAGTTACGAGTATGGTATTGGTGTATAGTTTGTACCAGGGTGGGAAAAAAAACCAAAACCATCATTGTTGTTTTTAAACAAAAAACCACGGTTTATTCGGTTTTAATGGGTTTTTGGGTTCATTAGTGCTTGATCGTAATAAAATGATTTTATCTTCCATATTATTTTATTCAAGTATTATACTAACTTTTACGAGAAAGAAACTACCTACGTTTACACTCAAAATTATAAAATCAGCTCGTTTATTATTTTCTTCTAAATAAGAGTGATAATAGCAAAAACAATTCCTTTAACGCATTCAGATTTCAGATATACCATAATCATATTGTTCATACGAATGAAACGCGTCAAATGCGGCGACTAGGAATGTAAATTTTATATATAGGTAAATCAAAATTTAGTAAACTACCAACCAACCAACCCTATTTGGCGCGATGGTAAACTAAATTTCTCATTTTTTGCGTAATTGATACTTTAATAGTTGTTGGGACAATCTTTATTGTCAGGATTTCCATTGAAAAAAGGTAAAATACATTAGCTGAAAGTAGACACATTTTTTTTTTTATGATGATGATTGTTGACAGTGTGACATAATTAAAAAATAAGCACAATATTAGGTTTCATGTATGAAAGTGATGAAGGAAATTGTTAGCATTGATTTATGTTCATACTAAACATTAAAATATCATTAAAACTAAGAATAAAAAGCAAATACTGTACATAAAAAAACAAAATAAAAAAAAATAAAAAAATAAAAAATTTCCCATTAAAAAAAAAAAAGAAAAGTGGTTTAAACCAATCCACCTTTGGTTTGTACAACTTATATATGTATTATGTATATCATACTTGCTGTGTTATAAAAACACAAAAAATCACTAATCAAATTTACCATTTTATTTTTATTTATAATTATACAATCTATGATGGAAGGGTTCCAATAGTTGCCATGGTCATGACTCCAGATTCCTGGGATCTTGGGAGCATTGCTTCAGTAAATTTGACCATGAGAAAAAGTAAATTTGGGTTTGGGTTTTGTTCATCCGCTAGACGTTATGCAATTTTTTTGCGTATACGTTCTTGTACAAACCAATTTTTTTAAATTACAAATTTAGTTATTTTAAGTTTAGTTGCTAATTCCATATTTAACAATTATTTTTATTTTTTGTTAAGCTTCAATGTTTTGATAATTAAAATTTTATTAAAACGTATATTTTTTTAATATAAAATTATCAGGATTGGACTATGTTCCATTGATCTCGGCCAGATTTGATAAATTGGCCAGATAATTACTTGTGCGGTTTTAAGTAATCCACCATGACTCTAGAATTGAAAAGTTTAGTTAAGTTTAAACTTACTTTTACTTACTTTAACTTACCTACTTTTACTAAGTTTAAAGCACTTACTTTTACTTACTTTCATTGTACTATATTTACTTACTTTTACTCACTTTTACCATTCTATATTTACTAACTTTTACTTATTTTGTATTTTTTCAGGTAGTCAATAATCAATAATGGATCCTAATATTGATGAAGTTGGAGAGAAAAGTGGGGGTGTTAAAAGGGGTTACTTTTGTGGTCAATGCAAGAACAAATATTCAAAGAAGCAAAACTGGGAGGAACATTTTAATTCCAAAAAAAATATTTGTTACAATACAAGAGGTCCCAGAGTTTGGGCCCGCAGCTTGGATATTGCAGTAAAGAAATACCAGGATGAAGTGCAGCAAAGAGATACGGCAAAGCAGTCATTTAGTTTGTTCACAAAATGTGCTAGTGCTAGACCTCAGAAAAATGAACCAACTTCATCAACTGCTAATCTAGAAAATGAAACTTTTTCACTAGATGTTTCACAGACTGAAGAAAGTGCTTCTCCTCCACCTAAGAAACAAAAGGTAAGTGAGGAATCTGCGCATCAGACTAACAAAACTGCTTTAGAGGAATTTGAAAATCCCCAAATCCAGAAGACATTGAATGCAATTTTGCGCCTAACAAAAGAAACTCACCAAGCTGTTGTGGTTAATAAAGAGAAGAGTCAAAATATGCCTTCAAGTTCAAGTGTTGCATCCAAATCTAATAAAGCAAAAAGCAACAAATTTGACATTTCCATAGCCCATTTAAGCAAGTGTAAATCAATACAAGAAATCCTGAACAATGATTTGATCAAATCTACATTCAAATTGGTGGAAAAGAAGGATCTAGGGCATGCTGATGATTCATTTTCAGTACCAAGTGATATAATGGAAAACATTGCAAATAGTGACACTAATATGCCTGATGTAGATATAGCTGTTGAGGATGAAGATGATGATAATCAAGAAGATATTGATGATGCTTCTGATGATAAAATGTTTACATTATATTGCATAGCTTGCACAGACCCCAAAGCATGTGCTTCAGACAAACATTCTAACATAAAAGGTTACTTCAATGTTAAAGATTTAACCTATGTATGCAAACAAGTAGAAAATCAAGAGAGATGGTTTAGAAATCTGAAAACCACCTGAAGAGACATTTAATTAAACTTCAGCATCATCAAAGAGCTGCTGTTTATGAAGTGATGAAAACATCTTCTCGGAACACTACTAAATGCATAGAAGACTTATGTGGCAACATCTTATACTACACAATGAAAACAAACACTGCATAGGCTCTATATCCAGTACTTCTAGCTGTATTACATAGGTCAGGTTGTGAGGTTGGAAATTTGAATCATAGCACACATGCGTGCGAGACAATTTGTGAGCTATTAGATAATCAACTTAAAGAACAAACTGTAAAGTGGTTCTTAGAACAAACTTCAGTAACAATAACAGCTGACATTGGAACAATTTTGGGATTAAGCATGCTAGTTGTATTAGTTATGAGTGAAGAAGATAAGACTGTAAAACTTGCTGGGATAAACTTAGTACGCAGCAAATCAGGAGTTTATTTGGCCAATGAAATTTTTGATGTGTTGAAGTCTCCTAATCACTTGAAACTATCTGAAGAAGCAATTAAATCCAAGGTATCTGGAATGGTTGGAGATGGGGCTTTTTGTAAGGACAACGAGCCATTTAAAAACGAAATGAAAAAGTTGTTTGGAGAAAATTTCAAATTTCGATGGGACTTAATGCATCTTGTGAACAGAGCCCACGTTGATGCATTGAAGAAAATTTGTAAACTAAGTGAGCTTTTAGACTTTATTCAGAATCACTCTTCAAATCTGAGATCAGACCTTGACTATACCAATATGGTTCTTGACAATATCATTGGTTTTAAGAGACCAAAACTCAAATCTGATACTCGCATGGTTAATTACGAATTTGATCAATTTGACAGATTTGTGGAAAATTATGTTTTTTTTTATCATCCACAAGAGAAAGAAATTAGTGCCAAGTTCTATGTATTGATTTCCTATGTAACAAAGATTATGTTGCAAGTAGCTCAAAAAACCACAGTTAGTGCAGAATTTGTAGAAAATATATTTTATAAAGAAGGAGGGAAAACTGTTATGTTAAGAGTGATGGAAACAATTTCCAAATTAGCTAATGGAGGAAATGCAAATGATGTAGTTTCTGAATTTAAGCACGATACCACAGGGCAGCAAAAGGAACTAACAGCTGAGGATTACATCCTAAATGAAGTTTACAAATACATCAAGAAACGTTCTGATTACTACCAGGTTGCTGAAGTTGCTAGACCATCCAGAACCAGATCTGAAAGTAGTTTTACAAAAGACTCAGTGATAAATTGGCTGACAGAATATATAGAACAGCTGTGGAAAGGAATCACAGAGAGATTAAAGCATTTTGATAAAGATGGATCAACTGCCTGGAGTGAAGCACCAGCTGAAGGGACATTCTCCATTCTTGGTTACATTGTTGAACACAAAGGATCCATTAAGCCATCTCATTTGACTAAGCAGTGCAGAATTGTGAAGGAGGGTCCAGCTCCAGGCACTAGATCTGCTGTAATGATCACACAGAAAGCCATTGATCAGTGGCCAAGCATACATGGCGGTAAATTCACAACAAATGCCTACATGCAAGGTCTAACATCGTCCACTGTTGCTGCTGCAATGAATAAATAAACTTAAGGTGAGTTATAAACTGTACATTATTGTATTATTATGTTTAGCTAAAACAATTTGTAATTGGTATGTCGTCAATTCAAGAGTTTACTATCATTAACCTATCTAGTGGTGTAAGGGGAAAAAAAGTAAATTCAGAGCTGTGCTCCAGTAAATTTTTTCAAATCTGGAGTCATGGCCATGGTAATGGAGTGAACAGTTGACTATACTATACAAGGGTCATTCTCTGTCAGATCAACCAAAAAAAATTGAAATTAACACCCTCATCTCTCATATTTTGCTGAAATTTGGTTTATAGGGAGTTGTGAGCCCTGAATCCATTTCTGAAATTATAAGGTCAATCCGACCAATGGTTCAAGAGATATGACCTTGGGCAATTTGAGGTCACTCGCGAGGTTACTAACATTTGGTGAGCCATAACTTGGGTAATAATTGTCATAATTATATAAAAGTATATATATTTAGAATCAGAAAACGACAAGGAATCCAAATATGCAAGTTTTAGAACTCTAGGTTGAAAAATAAAAAAGTTACACTGTAACCAAAATTTGAGGTCACGATTTGACCTCTGGGGTATCAAATGAGAATTTTTTTTTTAAATGTAAAAAATGAAGGCATAGGCATTGGCTATTAGAATCAGCAAAAAAAAGTTTGTTTATGTTAGTATTTTTCATGTAACTAACATATAAGTGAACACCATATTCATAAGTTGTGCGTCAATTCTACCTATTTTTTCACACTTAAGCTCATAATTTGACCTATAGAAATTAAAATTACATTTTTTATAGATATAAAAAACAGTCAGAGTTCTTGACTAATAGAAACAATCATAAAAAGTTTGTTTATGTTGGTACTTTTCATGTAACTAACTTATAAGTGAACACCATATTTATAAATTGCTTGTCATTTCAAGGAATTTTTATATCTTAGCTATCAATTTGACCTCAAGCTCCAAGAATTTAATAAAAATTGTATTTCACTGCTAATCTACACTGGCAATAATAGTTATAATAGTGAAAGGGGAAGACTAAGCTCACATGTAGCCTAAACAAACCTGTTGAAACATGTTGCTACTTGTCTAAGTGCAGAATCAACACAGATAGTTGCAAAATTCCTTGTCTACAGGTTAGTACAGTTCCAGCCAGCACTGTGGGTGGCTGGTGGGTATGGTGTTTTAATGAGCATCAGAGACTATCAAGGCCTAAAATATTAAGTGTGTATAGCTATATATTTTCTAAAAAATATATATTACCTAATTGTAAATCCTATATCTTTACAGATCAAAATACAATGGTTCGGCACTTGAAATACTGCTAGGACCCTATTCAAAAACACAAGAAACGCATAACAATCAATCTTAGAAAAGTGACTGATGTACTTGTTGAAAAATGTGCTGGAAGAGTGAAAAAAGACTCATTGTTGTGTGTGAACTGCTGGACACTGATAATGAAAAACCCCACTATACTTAGTACCACTGAAAACAACGAGTCTGAGCAGGTCTTTCATACAAGGATCTTATGGATTACAGTGTCTGCAGTACAGAAAGAGAGACTTGCATGATGCAACTTTGCAATGATTGCCCAAGAGAAGAGGGTGTCCTGGATTTTCTTGAGTTACTTGACAGTGTGAAATCAGCTCCAAATGAAATATATTACAAGCAATGGGTGACTGTTGACCGTTGTACAATGGTTGATAAGGTGGAGCCACTTCATGAATACTTATCATCCCTAAACATGAAAATATCCTGCATGGTTCGTCATCACTTTGTTGCTCAGCAACAATCACAGTACTTCAAGCAGTTGAAAGAAACACTACCACCTCAGAGCGAGGTAGTTATAGTAGGTGATTTCTCTGAGAATTATTCTTTCATTGTCCAGGATGCTGCCCAAGGGTTTCACTGGGACAATTCACAGTGTACAGTTCACCCTTTTGTCATCTATTATAGATCATCTGCAGACCAGGAACTTAGCCATTTTAGTGTCTGTTTCTTATCTGCATCACTAAAAACACAACACTATAATGGTTTACTCATTCATATTGAAGCTTATGACATATGTTAAATTCAGATGCCCACAATTGAAGAAGGTGCACTATTTCTTAGATGGATGTGCTGGCCAATATAAGAACAGATACAACTTCACAAATCTCTGTTACCATGAAGAGGATTTTGGTCTGTCTTGTGAATGGCACTTCTTTGCTACATCCCATGGCAAAAATGCATGTGATGGGATTGGAGGAACAGTGAAAAGAGCTACTGCTCGTGCCAGTTTGCAGAGAACTACAGAGAGGCAAATTCTTACACCAGAACACATGTTTCAGTTTTGTGAAGAAAACTTGAGCAAGAAGATAAATTTTTTCTTTGTAACTACAGCTGATTTGAAAGATGCAGAAGAACGGTTGGAACATCGATTCAAGGATAGTAGGGCTATTCCTGGAACTCAGAAATATCATAGATTTGTTCCCCTAAACAAGGAAGAACTGATGGTGTATCCCATTTCAAGTGGCATTGGAGAAAAGAAAAGAATAAGGAAAAGTCATTTTACTAATGAACCTGCAATGCTTGGTAACCTAAAATGTGTCAAACCAGGAGAGTATGTTGGCTGCATTTATGACATGCAAGTTTGGTATGGAATTGTGGAGGAATATTGTAGAGAGTTTGATGATTTCACTGTGAACTTTCTACATCCCTCTGGGTCATCAGGATCAAGTGCATATTATTATCCATCAAACAAGGATTCATGTGCAGTGCCAGGACATCATATATTAACTGTAATGAGTTGTCCTACCCTAAGAGGAGGCAGCAGAATTCAATACATTTTTCCATAAAAAGAAATTGATGAGAGCATCGAGCATGCAAAAATTGTATTAGGCTAGCACATGAATCCTCTAAGTAGGTCTTCCCTTTCACTATTATAACTATTATTGCCAGTGTAGATTAGCAGTGAAATACAATTTTACATTTTTTGCCTTTGTTTTTATATCTATAAAAAAATGTAATTTTAATTTCTATAGGTCAAATTATGAGCTTAAGTGTGAAAAAAATAGGTAGAATTGACGCACAACTTATGAATATGGTGTTCACTTATATGTTAGTTACATGAAAAATACTAACATAAACAAACTTTTTTTTGCTGATTCTAATAGCCAATGCCTATGCCTTCATTTTTTACATTTAAAAAAAAAATTCTCATTTGATGCCCCAGAGATCAAATCGTGACCTCAAATTTTGGTTACAGTGTAACTTTTTTATTTTTCAACCTAGAGTTCTAAAACTTGCATATTTGGATTCCTTGTCATTTTCTGATTCTAAATATATATGTTTTATATAATTGTGACCATTATTACCCAAGTTATGGGTCGCCAAATGTTAGTGACCTCGCAAGTGACCTCAAATTTCCCGAGGTCATATCTCTTGAACCGTTGGTCGGATTGACCTTATAATTTCAGAAATGGATTCAGGGCCCACAAACTCCCTATAAACCAAATTTCAGCAAAATCTGAGAGATGAGGGTGTTAGGCACTGGTTGATCTGACAGAGAATGACCCACAAACAGTTCCTAGTTCTGTGGCTATACAAAAAGTTGACCATACGCTGAAATAAGACAAATAAAGCCACATTTTGGTAAAAAAAATAATTAACATACGCCATTAGGAGTACTGTACGTGATATTAAGCTCTGAAATGGATGATTTTCCCATTGCTAACAGACTGGCTTTCTGGTACCAGTGATGTGTACGCTACACTCTCTCTCAAAGCACTGAGAGGTAACTGGTGAGTGGTACATATTACAAGAACTTAACTAAAATTCAAATCAAATCAATAACTGTCAATGATTACAGCATTTTCTAATGTTATGATTATGATTTTATTATAATTATGGCATTTCAAAATAATTTATTAGATTATGATTACAGTGTAATCGTGGGATTATAATCATAATCAACCCTGTCTAGATAAAAGTTCTGCTTCGTTTGTACCATACTAGTTATCCTTTAAACAGTTATGTTATCTTTTAACCCTTTATTGGGCAATGGGCAGTGTTACGAAAAATATGGTAAACTTTTTAAATTTCTTACCTTTATATCCATTGACAACTCGTGAAAACTTCTCGTTAGAATATTCTTTAAAAGAATTCATTCCAACATTGGCAAACCCCCTGACAACTTTTCAATAACTACATCATAAAATGTGACAACATAATCACTTCAATATGTAACTGTCTACCGTTAATTATGACAGAACTCTATCTACAATATGATTTTAAAATCCCTGACTTTTAAATGAATTTCTACTTTCTAGCACTACTGCCACTCAGCTGCTTAACCCTTGAACAGTGTAATGACAAATTGGCATAATACATCACACTTTAGGTTACACGTGGTTACACTGTAGCAAAAGGGTTAAAATCTATAAAATTAAAGAAATACTGTATTTAACCATTTTTATGCTAGGTTAGTTCACACAATTATTGATGGTGCATAAAATAACTCAGAAGTGGGCCAAGAGTAGGTTTGAGTCCGAGGGAAACAGCCTAGGTTAGGCATCCTTGACAGTTAGGGAGTTCCAGGACAAGTGGACCAGTCCCAAACACCATCAAATCTTAGAGTTTGCTGAAAATTGGTATGTGGGTTAAGTTTTGACCCCAACATGGAAAAAGTGGAATATCTTGATGATTTTGTAGATTCTTCAAGCAAAAGCATTGCTAAGCTTACACATCATCACTTCATAAGTAAATATTAAGGAGAATCCTTTAAAAACCTCAAAAATAATCTACCAGTAGGTGATATGTCTTCTTGGTGATTTTGCAAAAAATGATTCTTTCACAGTCCAGGATGCTGTTCAAGGTTTTCATTGGGAGAATTCACAATGTACAATCCATCCATTTTTTTTACTGGAGAAAATTTGAATATCTTCATCATCAGTCATTGCTTCATTTCAGATATTCTTCACTCTCAGCACAAAAAAACTATTAAAGATTCACTATTTTTCTGATGGATGTGCTGCTCAGTACAAAAATAAAACTTTTTAAACTTTTGCTACCATAAAGATGATTTTGGACTTGATTCAGTGGCATTTTTTTGCCACATCACATGGGAAAAAATGCATGCAATGGAATTAGTGCTACTGTGAAGAGAGCAACAGCTTGAGCAGGTTTGCAAAGACCATTTACAAATCAAATTTTGACACCAGAAGATATGTTCAAATTTTGCTATAATGAAATGGACTCTTGACATCAAATTCTTCTTCGTCTCAACAGAAAAAAAATTAAAGGAGTTGAACTACTACTACAACCCCACTTCACCCTTAACATCAAGACAATTTAGGGAACACAAAAGTTACCATACACAGATTTATACCAGTGTCTAAAAATAAAATTAGAATGTATCCTATTTTGAGTAGAAATGGAGAAATTAGGAATATTCTAGCATCATCAAATGATGCTATAACTACCAATGATCAGAAATGTGAAGTTAAAGTTGGTAGCTATGTTGGCTACGTCTATGAGAAGGAACTTTGGTTTGGACTTGAGGAGTATGATTCAGATTTTGAGGATTATGCTGTCAATTTTTTGCATCCATCTGGAATAGCAACTGCATATTTTTTACGAGAAAAAGAAGACAAATGTCCTATTGCAGACAAACATATTCTTGGTGAAATTCAACCTGGGCTCCTCCCAGAACATGGATTAAGTACACTTTTCCAAGGAAAGATACGGAAGAGTTCTCGAGACAAATGCTAAGTTTAAAGAAAAATGCAGTTCTATTAACTAAGAAAATGTTTCAGAATATTCTATACAATTCATGGTATGTTACTTATCATATATATATATATATATATATATATATATATATATATATATATATTAGTGTGGACCAAAATGGGGGGTAAATTATAAAGTTGAAGAAATCCTTGTTCCACATTAATGCCCTTGTTCCTTTGGACCAGATAGACATGTCAGCAAAATTTTGGTCAAATATGAGAATATTTAGGGGTCCCGAGATTTAATGACTTATAAAAATTTTCCAATAAATAGGCGCGCTTAGAACATCAATGATCAACTCAACTCTTGAGTTGCAACTTATGAAAAAATTTCTTCTTATTTAAGAAATTTTTGGTGTTAATAGAGTACAAAAAACAATCTTAGATCATTATTTCAGAGAAAATTATTAATAAGGAAAACAAAAATTTTGGATAAAATATATTATCCTTAATTGGTCAACTCTAAATTAAAGGCTTTGCCTAATTGGCTTGAACCTTTTAGTTATCCTTTTTATCTCCTAATTTAACTGGTTTATTTTACTATTTCAGAAATTTAATTTTTTAAACTAAAAATGGCTACTCGTTCTAAAACTAAAGTTTGGCTCATTGGCCATTTAAATAAAGATATACTTTGTTGCCGCTTACCTACAAAACTGCAAGTTTTGCAAACATATTTCTTCCATCAAAAAGAGGAAAAATTGGGACGAAGAAGATCCATTAATCTTTGCTTAGATGAAGTGATGACCTACTGGGAGAAAGCCAGGATTCCCACAATGCGTAGAGACAGTGCCATCCGAAAGATTGACTCTTTAATAAGCTGTTATGATAAATTGATGAAAAACAGAAAAAGGCCTGAGGAAAAATGCCGTATTGAAGAAGCTATGTTTAAAGATGAAATTAAGGCTGAAATTCTTGATATTGGTCACTCTAATGCCCTTTTGATGATGTCAAATGAAGAAGACAAGCTTTTCTACTTAAGCCAGCAAGAATATCCTACACAAAGTAGCATGGGTACAGTAGACCAAATTCTTGCAAAGAGAGAGAAAAGAAGGCTTCATCGTGAAGAATTAGAGTGTGAAAGAGCCTCAAAGAGCAGAAGCGATCTAAAAGATCATTCTTGCCTGCCAATAGAGATGATTTCACATCGTCATCATCAACTAATGACAACAACCTTGAAATGAATTTTCAAGGTCCCTCTGAAGAGCAATTTAAAAAGAAAATGTTGGCTCCTAAAAAGTCAAAGCCTATTGACAAAAATGTTGTAGCAGCCTATGATAGAATGAATCTTTCCAATCGAGATGCAGCTATGTCTTATGCTGTTGTTGCTCAGTCTTTGGGCCATAATTTGGAAAACATTAGTGTCAAAATCTACTATGCTTCGAACTCGTCAAAAGTTACGCAAAGAAATAGCAACAGAATATCAAGAGCAAGCATTTTGTCCTGGAGAGCCTTTAGTTCTTCATTGGGATGGAAAAATGCTCCCAGAGATATCAGGTTAGTTTTTTTTGTCTGATTAATTTAGCATATTTATATTTTATCTCTCAGGTGAAAAACTTAGTTGTGGGTCTGGTTTTCACACCTAGGCAATGTGTTATTATCTGGTTGGTTTAATTAAACATTTTGATAGCTAAATTTCTATTTAATTAGGTTACATTTCACTGTCTGAAGCTAGTTTTCACAATCTACACCATTTTACCTTAAGTTTAATTTAAAATAAGTCAAGTTTAATTTAAAATAAGTCAAGTTTAATTTAAAATAAGTCAAGTTTAATTTAAAATAAGTCAAGTTTAATTTAAAATTATATATATAAATATAATAATATAAATATATTAAATATAAAATAAAATATTAAATATATAATATAATATATATAAAATAAAATATTAAAAATAAATATATATAAATTATATATAAATTATATATTTTAACTTTTTCTTGCAGGCGAAGGAAGAACAGAAAGGATTGCAGTGTTAGTCAGTGGGAATGGTGAAGAGAAATTGCTGGGAATTCCTAAAGTCACTGCTGGCACGGGTACGGAGATGGCTCGTGTTTGCATTTCTCTCCTGCAAGAACATGATATGACCCAGAGAATTATTGGGCTGTCATTTGACACAACAGCACAATACCGGAATCCATGCTGGAGCTTGCACTAAAATTGAACAAGAACTTGGAAAAGAGCTTTTATATTTAGCCTGCAGACACCATATTTATGAGATTGTCCTATCTCAAGTCTTCTGGACTTCTATGGGCCATTCCTCTGAACCTGATATTCCAATCTTCAAAAGATTCAAAACTCAATGGGATTTTATGGATCATTCTCAAATCACAACTGCTGTTGATTCCCAAAGCTGCAGAATAATTGAGAGAGTTCAAGATTTAAAAAATCAAACAGTCTTAATCATGAAGGAGGCACTCAACTCTAAACAGCCAAGAGATGATTATAAAGAATTTTTTCAACTTGTTCTCTTGTTTTTGGAGAAGAAAGCATTTCTAATACTCCCTTGAAGAGACCTGGAGCGTACCATCATGCAAGATGGATGGCAAAAGGAATTTATGCATTTAAGCTTTTTCTTCCAAAATCAATTTAAGATGACTAAAAAAGAACTTGATGCAATAACAGAAATTTGTTTATTTGTTGCATTGGTATACGCAAAATCTTGGGCAAAAGCTTCTCAACCAGAGGAAGCCCCAAATGTTGATCTTAAATTTTTGCAAGATCTTGCAATAATGGAGGAAAATTCTTTGATATCAAGTGTTATCAAGCAAGCCCAAAATGCCATTAAACGACATCTGTGGTACCTCTCAGAAACACTTGTTGGATTAAGCTTCTTTGACAAAAGCATATCCCTTGAAGAAAAGGAGCAAATGCGAAATAATATCAAAATGCCTCCAAGAAATAAGGGACTGAAACATTTAGAAGCAAAGGTAACCCTAGCTTCTTTTAAAGAAAAAAGGATTTCTGATTTTGTTACTTCAAGGACTAAATCTCTTTTTGATGCTCTACATCTCAATTCTCTCTTCACTGAAAATTCTGCATCAACATGGGGAATAGATCCTGAGTACCAAAGAGGCTGTGCTAGAGTTCGTGCCTTTAGAGTGACAAATGACACAGCTGAGCAGGGTGTTGCATTGATTGAAAAATTTAATCAAGCAGTGACAACTAAAGAAGAGGACAAACAATACCTGCTCAAAACAGTTTTCAAGAATCGTAAAGAATTTCCAACAAAAAATAAAGCAGAACTTATGAAAATGAGGAAAAACTAATTTTTTCAGCATTAAAAGGAAAAGTGCAATTTTCTCGGGACCCCTAAAACTTGACGTAGAGGTTTCAAATTTTGTAATTTGATTAAGGTAAGCAAAAGGAATAACATTACTCATGTGGAACAAAGATTTTTAAACCTTCATTTTTTTGGTCCACACTAAATTATATATATATATATATGATTGGTTAGGTAAAGTTGTAATATTTGTTAGTTTTAACAAAAATATCACAACTAAACCTAAACAATTATTGGGGTCCGGGATAACAAGAAAGTACCCTTTATTCGGTAATTATTCGTTTTAGTGCTCCCTCTCCTTTCTGGACCAAAACACATTTTTCTGGGATTTTTTGGTGATTTGTTCAAATCTGAACTTCATTTCTTTGGAAAATTAGCCATTTTTAAGAAATTTTCAATTTAAAATTTCTCAGAAACACTCATATTCCAAAGAAATGAAGGCTAAATTTAAACAAAAAACACCAGAAAGATGTTTTACCTAACCTAACCTCACCCACATTTTTTCACCTTAAATAGCAGCATTGGGATACGAATTTATATGTTGAATTTTCAAAGAATGTCTCCTCCTATCGAAAATGAAGGGAGCATTAAAATGAATATTAACCCCTTATTCTATAGTACCAAACTAATTTTGGCAGAAATTCCTATTTATAGAGATATTTTTTAAATTATTAAATTTTGGCACCATTATTCACTAGTCAAACCCGCCACCACATACCTCCCACCATTTTGTTGCATGACATGTGCAGTCATATTATTATCATTAGCCAATCAGCTGCTGCCCCACTGTCACATGATACCCCCACACACACTCACACAGGTCCAGCAGTTGAAATTTGAATTCAACAGTTACTTTAGAATGGCTCTCTGTGGTTGGTGCTCCCAAGTCCAAGTAGGACGTCATTAACACATTCACTGCTGACACCACCAATTGGTGGCCTTAATTTTTTCTCGTAAAGCTGATGCCACCAATTGGCAGCCTCTTACCATAGTTCACTCCGTGTGTCAGTGCCACTACGGATTTTGAGGAATAAGGTTGTGTCATTGTTGGCTTCTTACCAAAGGACAATAGCACTTTATATGTTTATGATTTCCAAATTCTACATTTTTTTGTCTGCCTTTTTATATACAGTATATGTGAATTGTGCTTAGCCCTTCAATGGAAGAAGAACACTCAGAAAGAAATACAGGCAATGCACGAAAAACAAGAGGCGGCATGATACCGTATATGAATGCTCCTCCTGCTCAGATTCACCAGGCTTGTTCTTAGGAAAATGTTTTGCAGACTATCACAAGACCTCATAGGTCTACTAATTATTCAATTAGGCCTACCCAATTTTTTTGTAAAGTTTGCACTTTATTTCATAAGCCATGTTATACCAACAAAACTCAGTAGACCTAGTAATGTTTTGCTGCCCATCACATGAACTGATAGGCCTACTATTCATTTGCACCTATTATATTTTTATTAAGGATTTTTTGTTATATTTTTATAAAGGTATTATTTTGAAATAGTATTTGAATAAAACGTAAATCACCATTATTTTTCCTTTTTTATACCAAATTAGTTTAGTAAAGCTAAGAAAGAAGAAAATAATACAAAGCGCCAATTGGCGCTCAGTGGCATATAGCGAAAGCACTTTATTGGAAATACTGAAGGCACCATATGGCATCTATGCATTTTTTCCTTCAGTTTTGTATATAAAATTAGAAAATAGTGCTTTTTATCACTTTTGACGTAAGAAGGAAAACAAATATCAATAAATAAACTATTAGATTCTAAGGATGTACAGTCAAACCTCGTTTAACATCACGCTCGGTTTACGTCTTTTCATTTAGCGTCAAGGCCTCCATTGGCGTACATGCATTCATTCTACGTCACTTACCCCATTTACCAGCTGTTAGAATTGTTGTAAAGGCATGGAAAGAGGTAACCACAACCACTATGAACTCTGTGTGGAAGAAACTGTGGCCCTCTGTGATCTATCATTTTGTGGGCTTTGAGGAACAAAGCAATCCTGAAGCTGAAATTCTCCACCTTGGGCAGGCAATGGGACTGGAAGTTGATGTTGATGATGTGCAAGAACTTCTTCAAGAGCATGAGAGGGAGTTAAATGCAACAGACCTCCAACAGATGGCAAAGGAATCTGAATCTGAATCTCTGGAGCGGATTACCTAAAACCCCATTGAACATGTACTTCGTTTAACGTCACTTTTCCCAGAACGAATCAATGACGTTAAACGAGGGTTGACTGTATTTAAAATAAAATCAGCAGTGAAAGTGTTAAACAAGTTTTGAGGGATGATAGCACTGTGCTATCTTACATGTCCTCAGAATGGCAACAAACTCAATTACTGTGATAATCAGCATGTCTAGTATTATAGCCACCACTGGAAGATAGTGAAGAACGGATTGGTGCATTGTGGCTTCTCAGTGTAAGGCTAGGTTACTTTTGCCATGAATATTACTAATGAAAAACTAACTAACAAAAGGTTAGGTTAGGTTACTTTTGCTGTGAATATTACTAATAAAAATAGATTTTTCTAGTGTATTTCATTCCATTTCAATTGATTCTGGCCTTTTTAGCCAACAATTTCCCTCTTTGATTATTATTCGTTTTTTGACCCAGTCACACCTAGCTATAACCAATATATATTGAATAACCAATCAAAACTAAGAATAAGAAATATATATATATATATATTATCTTGTGCAAATTTGTATAAAATGTACTTTTTTATAAAAAAAAATAATTGGTTCTTTTGCATTATCCTCCCAACACTAATTTTTTTATATAATGTTGGTTTGGTTTTGGTTATGGTACTTTATTTTCCTTCCATTGTAAAAAAAATTAGTGTTGGGATTAGGTTAGGTTAGGTTAAAAACAGCCCGCCGCAAGTGTTTTGCTAACGTACTTTATTTTCCTTCCATTATAAAAAAAAATTAGTATTGGGAGGATAATGCAAAAGTACCAAATAATTTTCTACTTTCTAATATGTATGTATATAAATTTTGGTTAATTTGTTTATTTTGGCTACCTTTTTTTGGAGATTTTCATTCAACTATAGATTACTTTGTTTATTTTTGGCTACTTTTTCTTGATTTTGCCTACTTCTTTCTGTTACTTGTTAGTTTGGTGATTTTCGTTCTAGAACCATGATGTGTCAATCTTGTGAACTTGATTTTGAAGACCTAATCTGCCTTGTTGGCCTCGATGAAGATAAAAGTTTAGATGTTTTTTTCAATCATAGCATAATTCTGACATCCGTGATTTGCCCTAAATGTAATACAGCCTGTATTTTAAGACAAGACTCAAAGATGTTTAGGTACCGTAAAAAAAATCCAAAAAATAAGCATGAGTATGAATTTACTGTTTCTATCTTTAAGGGCACATGGCTAGAACATTGCAACTTTTTAGAAATATTTTGCACGATACTTGTTCCTGGCAGAACATCCTGATATTCTACAGTTCTACATCACTTCTTTACTGCAATTGCAGAACTATATCCTCCAAAATAAGGTGACTGGTTAGGTTAGGTTGTTAGGTTAGGTTGTTAGGTTAGGTTGTTAGGTTAGGTTGTTAGGTTAGGTTGTTAGGTTAGGTTGTTAGGTTAGGTTGTTAGGTTAGGTTGTTAGGTTAGGTTGTTAGGTTAGGTTGTTAGGTTAGGTTGTTAGGTTAGGTTGTTAGGTTAGGTTGTTAGGTTAGGTTGTTAGGTTAGGTTGTTAGGTTAGGTTGTTAGGTTAGGTTGTTAGGTTAGGTTGTTAGGTTAGGTTGTTAGGTTAGGTTGTTAGGTTAGGTTGTTAGGTTAAGTTTAGCACGATTGCAAACTTTTCTGGGTAATTATATATTTTATCCCACTCAGTCATTTTACACACCAAAATACATTTTTCTAGTAGTATTTGATGTGATTTGTTCAAATATGACCTCCATTTCCGTCGGAAATGAGATCCAACAAAGTTATAGCACTTTGAAGTTTGGCTCATTTTCAAGGGAAATGGAAGTCAAAATCTAAGCAAAACACATCAAATATTACTAGGAAAATGTATTTTGGTATTAATTAACCTAACCTAACCTTACCTAACCCTGGCTAAATGAGCCTAACCCTGGCTAAACGAGCTCTCGTCTGTATCCACCACCTAATCCATAATAAGGTAATACTCTAGGCTTGTTTAGCCAGGGTTAGGCTCGTTTAGCCAGGGTTAGGCTCGTTTAGCCAGGGTTAGGCTCGTTTAGCCAGGGTTAGGTTAGGTTAGGTTAATTAATACCAAAATACATTTTTCTAGTAATATTTGATGTTTTGCTTAGATTTTGACTTCCATTTCCCTTGAAAATGAGCCAAACTTCAGAGTACTATAACTTTGTTGGATCTCATTTCCGACGGAAATGGAGGTCATATTTGAACAAATCACATCAAATACTACTAGAAAAATGTATTTTGGTGTGTAAAATGACTGAGTGTGATAAAATACATAATAACCCTTTTCTGGTCAATTTTGAGGTGTTTTGCATGAATCTGCCATCTATTTCCTGTGCAAATGCATAGTTTTTGAGATGATGATATCTCGAAAACTACGCATTTGCACAGGAAACGGATGGCAGATTCGTGCAGAACACCTCAAAATTGACCAGAAAAGTTTGCTCTCATTATAAAGAGAGAGTGGGTCAAAAAACGAATAATTACCCCCTCTTCTTCAAAGCCCTGCCCACTTATGGGAATCCAAATTGTTGGCATTTGGTGGGGAGGGTATCTCCATAACGGTGATTTGCGCCAAAAATGAATGTCAGATTCAATTGAAACAGCATGAAATACAGCAGAAAAACCTATTTTCGTCATTAGTTTGGGTGGATTTGTTCTACCGAATCCCATCCTCACTGTAAAGCTCCCTCCTTTCATAAAAATTATTCCACAAATATACGTGGCTATGGACTGGATTCTGCAATTTTACCAAGACTTTCAATGTAGCATAAATTACATTAAATTAATTTTTGTATAAACTCAACTTAGGTCGTAGGTAGTTAGCTCAAATAAGATAACGAACATCTAAGTTTAGCCGAATGAGCAAACATCTCAGTTAACAAAGTTTTCGAAGAATCTGTTGCAGTTAAGAAATACGCCTAAAATGTAACTGTAATTACCAAATTTATTTAGGCCGAGTGTAGTGCTAACGAGCGAATCAAAGTTCATTAAGGCCTAAGCGAATTTCAACCCCCCAAAACCTCAAAAAGTTGATTAGTTGATTCTTCTTTGTCCAAAAGATGGCACTAACATAGCCTACCTTTATCTAGTCAGGCCATGCCTGCACAAAATTTCACTCTTTTGTGAAATCGAGGAAATGCTGGTCGGTTTATAATTTTACAAAAACCGCAGCTATCAAAGTTGATTGATTGATTGTTTGAAGTTTTATATGGAGGAGCTCAGCCAATAAGGCTATTTACCTATCAAAGTTTTAAGTTACACATTCAAAGTCAGTTAGTCAAAAGTCTGTTCGTAAGAACACCGAATCGGAGCTGATATCATTGAATCGGGGCACATTGGACCATCAATGTTTGGGTACTGTGCAGTAGCTAGCCAGGGAGGGGGTTAATTACCCCCCCTAAGCAAGAGCAATGTATCTATTTTTTTTTTTCCAATTTCTCTCACATGTGATAAAAAAAACTTTAATTACGTCGTTTGTATTATTATTATTATTTTTTTTTTCAGTTTTTTGAGCATTGACTGTTGATACGTTCTCCGTAAATCTATCTAATGAAAGTGCATTAATGTGAGGTTACTTTGTCTGTTAGAGATGGTAATGTGTGAAATAAAGCATAGTAGTTAATGTGCATCACTTTTTTATTGTTTATTGGTCTTCTTCTTCATATGACATATCTCTATACAGAGCTGGGCAGTAACGCCTTACAAGTAACGGCCGTTACGTAACGCGGTACTTGTTTAGTAACGGTAGTGGTAACGGCATTACATTTCAAATCAAGTAACTCTTTCAGTAACGACGTTACTTTTTTAGGGAAATACATTCGTTAGCACTGTATCACCAGGTTTTAAGGTAGCTAATGGTGTTAGGCAAGGAGGTATATTATCACCCTATCTTTTCTGTATATACATGGATGACCTTACCAATGAACTAAAAACTGTACATACTGGCTGTGTCATTGGAAAGGAAAAAATTAATCATTTAATGTATGCTGATGACCTTGTTCTTCTGTCACCCTCTCCCCATGGGCTGAGAGTATTATTAAAGATATGTGAACAATATGGTATAGAAAATGACATCACCTATAATGGGGCAAAGAGTTGTATTTTGATTTTTAGGTGTAATCTACTGAAACATGTATCATGTGGGTCTTTTGAAATGAATGGTCAGACAATATCTGTCAAAGACACATGTAAATATTTAGGTGTAATGTAAATACATGTAAATACTTAAATGAACTCGATATTGAGAGGCAACGAAAAAAGCTGTATGTACAGGGTAACATGCTAGTAAGGAAATTTGGTGTGTTCAGAATCAGTTAAAACTTATCTTTTTAGAACTTACTGTACTGCATTGTATACATCACATCTGTGGTGGAACTATACAAAAACTGCTATGAATAGCCTAAACTCTGTTGCTTATAATAATATTTTTCGTATGCTATGTAGGGAACCAAAATGGTGCAGTGCCAGTTTTATGTTTATTACGCGTAATCTACCTACCAGCCAAATGTTAATCCGGAAGAATATATATAATTTCATTACTAGGGTCCAAAACAGCTCTAATGTATTATTGTACAATGTCCTGTCTTCAGATACTGTGTACCTCTCACCTATATGCAGTCTTGGTTCAGACAACTGCTGGTTTACAACACCTTATTTTTGTAATGTAGCAAAGATTATATGTTGTGTTACAATAAGTGTTATAATAAATGGCAATGTTATAATAAGTGTTATAAGATGTCTCATGTAATAACAATATACATAAAATTGTCAGATGCCAGTATGTTAGGTGAAGTGGCTATGTTGCCCTTATTTCTGTGTACATAAGATTGTACTTGTATGGTGGGCTTTCGGTTGTTACAAATTGGACAAGCTCTGCTTGGACGGGAGGTGTAGTAACTGCAATTCCACCTATCGCATGGAAAGTTCCGTGTCCTGAAACATAGGACCATAATTTTATGAAGAGTGAAGACTTCAACATGTTTGCCTCATCCATAACATATACTCAAAATATAAATATATGTGATTTTGTCAGCAAGTACAAATTTCTGATGTTAACTTATAAGTTGTTTACCTGTTGCAGTGGCAATGTTGACGTCAACATTGTCGAAGACAAATTGCACAAGGCCATCAACAGAGTCAGGAAGGATGGGAGATTTACTTTTATAGCGCATTAACCAACTTCAACACTTCAAAATAGCTCACACCCAACCAGAGCCGGATTTAGACGTGTGGAGGCCCTGGGCAGCCTCCATGTGGAGGCCCCCCCCTACCTTAGGGGAAGACATAATTGAAGTCATCCATAAGATTCATAATATAATTAACATACATACACTTTCAAAACATCGTGCACTCTTGTGTCTGTCCATTCCACTCATTTCTGCAAAAAATGAAAGCCTCGGGTTACTCGGGTATTCCATTATAGTGAGAGTAGGCCTAAAAGACTAATAAAAACAAAATAATAATCAGTACACAACAAATAGTAATTGGTAAAAGTTTATGTACTACAGTGGTATTGGATGCGCGTGTTTTTTTGTTGATCATCTATCGGATTTTTCTAGTTTCGGGTTTTTTCTGTTTTGATAATGGCTTGTCAATATGTGGAGGCCCAAGATGTGGAGGCCCATGGCAGCTGCCCACTTTGCCCACTCCTAAATCCGGCCCTGCACCCAACGCAGGACTGATAAGGATGTCAACGAGCTCCCTGCCCAGGAAACACACTAAGTAAATATAACGTTGTATCCTGGTTGAATCTTTGTCATATCAGAAATTGACGTTGTACTGACGTATTCACAACGTAAAACTTAAACGCTATATTGCAACGTTGAAAGAACATTGCGTAATGACGTTGTATACAAGTGAACTTCTCACGTAATTTTTTGTACGTAGCATAGACGTTGACTGCACGTAAGTTGTTACATCCATAGCATATAGTTTCGTATTATATTATTTTTTGTTACAAAATTGTATATGGCATACTACTATTTCAAATTGGGGGGCCTCTGTTGGACCAAATTCTATCTTTAAGACGTTGAGACAACGTTGTATCTACGTAAGGTTTATGTAATATCACAACGTTGTGAAGATGTAACTCAGACTACACAAATTTACGTTCTATCTACGCCACAGTGCTAAAATGCACCCTTGTGACAACATCGTATCTATGTAAAATTGTTAACTAGGTGGACCCATATTTTGTGTGGATATATGTTGTCAGAGCAATCAATAGGGGAGGAATACGACCTTGGACGGCACGAGGATACGATGGCCTGACTTATAGCTGCACACTTCCGTTTCACAACCGTGTTGTCTGGATTCTGGGAAGTGATGACGCGCTGGATAAAACTTTGAAGGTGAACTGGAGGAGGATGGCCAGAAAGAAATCCTTCTTTGCTTATAGTTATAGGAAGTGTTAAACTCGATGTCATACACAATAGTCCTAATTGAGTCCCTAACTAGCACTGCCGCCAGGGCCGGACTTTCACCTGCTGAGGCCCTAAGCTATATGAAATTTGAGGCCCTTCTCTAAAAAAATTCGGGTAAAAAAATTTAAAATAATTATTACTATAATTATTATTTTTTATATTAATGTTAATGATAAAGAAAAAAAATATATATATATAATATATATATATATATATATATATATATATATATAATTTTTGATGAATTAGTGTTAAAGAATAAAAACTAATGATAAAATAAAAATATATTAAAAAAATGAGGCCCCCGAGGGTGTGTGGCCCTAAGCTATAGCTTATTTAGCTTATAGGTAAATCCAGCACTGACTGCCGCTATTTCGATGATCTCTCCCGTGTGTTCATTTTTTTTGGTTTGCCTATTTCTCCTTTACTATACTACAAGCTTTTTTCTCGAAAACAGACCACAGTCGACTAACCACTGAGGCATGTTACGACAATGTCACATCCATGTCGTTCTTCAAGCCTTTGTTTCCGGTTTATAAGAACACCGAATCATAGCTGATATCACCGAATCGGAGCTAATATTCACCGAATCGTGGCCCATTGGTCCATCAAAAGGTGTTATTATGTTAGGGTACTGTGTGTCTGGTAATATATTTGGTATTACTGATAGATAGCTAACTATAAAATTGATCTTTGCGTGTGATGATAGCAAACTTTTCTATCCCACTTGCTGACGGGTCAGAAGCACCGAATCGGAGCACGGGCGAACCGAATTGGTTAGGTTGTGATATTTTCATTAAAATAGTGCCATTAAAATTCTTTTATACCACAAAGGTTTCCCGTAAGTTTCGATTAATAAAATTAATCAAACCCTATGAGAAAATCATTGAGGGCCCGGTTCGGTCAACTGTACGCCCTTGACGATTGGTTAGGTTAAGTTGTGATAGTTTCATTAAAACTAACAACAATTAGCTCTCTATTAGTAATACCAAATATATTACCAGATACACAGTACCCTAACATAATGACACCTTTTGATGGACCAATGTGCCCCATTCGGTTAATATTAGCTCCAGTTCGGTGATATCAGCTCCGATTCGGTGAATATTAGCTCCGATTCGGTGAATATTAGCTCGATTCGGTGATATCAGCTCCGATTCGGTGTTCTTACGTACCCAGTGGCGTAGCTAGGGGAGGGAGCAGGGGGAGCGGTCGCTCCCCCTGAGCACATTCTCCAAAAGCGGGGCCTTTTCAACAATTTTTTTTAAGGTAATAAATTGATATGACGGTAGTTAAGACTATGATGTTACATATTATTATTACATTTTGATTATTATATTAACTATAATTATATAATATATAATTATATACGGTTTATACGAAGGCTTGCTTATATACGAAAGCTTGCATCTAACTATGGACCAATTTCACTTGCATTACAAGGGTTAAATTATTGGAAAAATAATCAAAGATGGAATGGCAAATTATCTAGAAAAACTAAAAATACTTTCAGATACACAGCATAGTTTCATGTCCATAATTACCAAGGGATGAAATGGTGATACAATGGAAAACGATATCAAAAGAAAATTCAAATTTGATCAAAAGTATTTGTAATATAAAAGGCGCATTGCATTGAGGCAATTCATAATTAATCAATAAAAATCTACAAACATACTCTTCTGAACCATAATCATTAAGCGGTTATAGACTTCATGCAGTTACTTCATTTGTTTTGTTGTACGCATGTGATATATATTCTTTAAGTAATGAGTAAGTGATACAGTGCACATGTAAGCTACATACATACATACATAACGTGTTTTATACTTGTCTAAAACCTGTACAAACAGGTTTGGACGAGTCCAAAACCAGTACAGGGCGGCATGACTCACGACTGACTGCTTATTTGAAGTCATTTCTCCATAAAACATTGCTGTGAGACGTTGTGTAACGTAACTTGTGTAGTGCTATATTAGTATCGATTGGTGCGTATTAGAAGCTTCATTATTTTATCAGGCGAAATGATATGTAATAATCACAATAATGGAATTATTTTCCCTTTCAATCGGTGTATTAATTCATATTAATATAAATAAATAAATAATTATTTATAATAATTAAATAATAATAAATATTTATTTATATTCATATTGTGTGGCATTTTCAATATGTATTTTGAAAACGGTGATAAGTGTGTCTTTAGTTAGTAAACTTTTTAATAGTACTCATTAAATTAATTAAAATTATTAAAAAGTATTTAATTTTTACTTCAGTTATGTATGACTTATGTATTTAATTTTTAATTCAGCAGTGGCGCAGGCAGAAAAAATTGAAGGGGGGTGCCACGTAAAATCGTTAGTGGCGTTGCCGTCTGGTACAGCACTTATTAATGAACCGATTGCCATCCATATTGCTTCGTATTGTTTTGATTTTACTTTTGAAATATAAAATAAGTAAATGTAAAATAACACATGTGTTTTTATTATGTTTTGATTTTAAACACAATATAAATATATGCATTTACTGTAAAACTGTAATTCTTGTGTTTTGATTTTAAATACAAAATAAACATGTATAATTAATTTAAAATTATTTTATTTGGTATGCGGGGTGGCGCCTTTTTTATGTGCTCGCTCCCCCTCGTTAGAACCTGGCTACGCCACTGTATGTACCCCCTTTGTTTCAGTCATTTATGAGTGCAATCTGGTTTACTATCCAAGTATTAGTTCATGAGGTTTTCAAATTCAGTCATAGAATATTGGCACTATTCAGCCTTGTCTACATGTTCACATAACTTCAGAACTGCAGTATTCGCTCCTTCATCTTTTTGTACATGATGAGGACCAGACTGCCCAGAAACACCAGGTGACTGTTTCCTCTTCATGAAATTTACTCCACAATCGACGCGATACAATGCCTCTTCTGCAACAGGGTCATTCCTTCTAACCGACCTAGGACTGAGACATAGTTCATCATTTCTACTCCTGTCCACTTGTGTCAATTTCTCAGTATAAAGTGTCTGGATTCTTGAAACTGACCGACGCCTATCTTAGGGCAACTTGCTGTCAGTAACAGCTTCATTAGCACAGAAGAGACAATGAGTAGCAAGTTTAAATTTTGATTCCTGGCGTAGTGCAGGTTTCTTCTGCAATGGAGCCTCTTCATATTCCTCAGCCTCTATTTTGAACTTTGATTTAATACTTGTGACCCGACAGTAGTTTTTGCGACAAGAAATATGCACCGAAGCTGGTAGTTCAATGTTAGCAAAACGACCTCCACCAATCTGCTGACTAGCACCTACAAGCCCGTCAACAACTTTCTTGGTAAGTCTACAAGAATTAACATTTGAAACTTTTTCCCCACATATAAGACAGTGAATAACGACCTCCATATCAATCGCGGCAAAAAACTAAAACAATAAACAACATGGGTTACCAACTTACCATCAGTGGTGCAGCACGTCAATGAGAATAATAACAGTTAGTTTATACCCACAAATAACTAAAACAATTCACATTCGATTTAAATTTGTTTGCATAAATAAGTATAAAGAACTAGCATATATAAATGTTAAACTACTCACTTCACTTCAAAGAATTTCCAGTTAGTTTCCAATCAGAAATAAATGATTCATATTACTATCACCGAAATGTGCGCCTCACAGTTTAGTACTGCTCACCGCCTCATTGGGGCACCGCCAACTCTGAGCTGCTTGTACAATGTACAGGTTCACGACGCGTTCAAACGTGTACGATTCTAAACTGATGAAGTCGGCGCGCAAACTATTGTAGCGTTGCACCGGCGGATCCAGGGGTGGTGGTTCATTGGGTGCCTGTGAACCCCGCCCCCCCACCACAATTACACTTTTAGAATAGGTCACAAATGACCGCACGTCGGGCACCTTAGATGCTAGGTGTGGAGGTGCTTTGAAGTGGGCAGGAAGAAATGAATGAGGATGGGAACGGGGGATTATAGCGGAGGGGTATGACTGAAGTCCTGAATGGGCGGTGAACCCTCCCTAAAAGATTTCTGGATTCGCCCCTGTGTTGCACTTAAAAGCTGGGTACGTGTGCATGACACCTATTATTCTATTACTATATTAACCTATTAGCGTTCTGAATACATTTTCTATTTGTTTGTATCGATTTACTAACAGAACTCACAAAAAATGGGTGGTGGTGAGGGCAGGAGGGGGGATCAGGGCCGCCGAGATGGCGGGGAAACCGGGTTAAATCCCCGGGGCCCGGAAAGAGGGTGGATAAAATCTAAAAGTATTAATAAAGCAATCGATTAAATAAAAGAGAGGAAATATAATTAATGAACATGCATTTTATAGAGATAGTTATCATAGTCAAACTGAAACAGATAAAATATTATCTGCAGTCCACCAATGCCTAAGACCGACTAACAGATCTGGGAACCATTGTAATTGAAAGCCAGTTAGCCCGTACTTTAAATTTCATCAGAATCATTTACCATTTGCTAGAGAGAAGGCAAAGAAAGTACACTTCTAATCAGAGCATTTTTTAAGCTTTTCCCACTGGGCAACAAAGGCAGATCGGGAAGTGAAGGGGGGGATTAAGGCAGGGGTGTGCTGCCAATTTCTTAACAACTGGTTCTGATACAGATAGGGGTGTAAATCGGCGAGCGCCAATTTTGGCAGAAATTATTTAACATATTTTTTATATTCATTAATGACATAATTATCTAAAAATAAGCTAATTTTTCATCAAAAAATAAATAAATATTGAAACGACCACTGTTTGTGATACCACCTATATTTTTCTATAAAATCCTGAAAAAATGAAAAAAAATTTAGAGAAAATAAATTTCTACTGACTGTTAAATATTTGTTAAAAACAAACAAACGGTTCAGTGATCCAATCAAAATTTAACAACCGGTTCGGGCGAACCGGACCGAACCGGTCCCAGCACACCCCTGGATTAAGGATACTATGGATCCAGATGTTCCCTAATCAGGCCACCATCCCCGTGTGGTCTGAAATAACACTAGTCTAACATTCATAACACCATCATTATCTATATATAAATATTCAATGTAAATTTCAGTTACATTTAGGATAAACAGTTCTAATTGTGGCATATGTGCATGTATTATATGTATTTATATGGCTTCCAAGACAATTCTATTTTTACAAATTTTGAAAATTCCTTGTCGCCCAGTATCCTAAAATTTCATTTACTGGGCGACAAATTTTCTTCACTGGGTAACATTCATGTCGTCAACTCACTAGGTTAAAAAATGCTCTGCTTCTAATTATGAAGATCTTGCAGTAAACAATTGTCTTGCCTACATGGACTGGTACTGCATTTGTAAATTGTATGGTGATACAATTAATATAATTGATTCGAAAAATAAAATGGTCATTTTGTTCTGAGTTGTTTATTCATACTGTATGTTTTGAATAGTGACTTCGACATATAATCAGTTTGCTTGTTATGTACACAAAAAACATTTATAATAAATGATACTCACGGACCGTGCATGGAACAAGGAACTCTTCTGGGAAAATCCAATCCACTATAGTCCGAATAAGTAATGGTAAATGACAAACACTATAGTTTTTTTCTTTTTCATTCTGAGTTCATTCCCATTCATAATAAAATACTGAGTAAACAGGGGGGTCCATATACCAATCCTTCCCCTGGACCCGTGGCAGCTCTCGCCGGCCCTGGGAGGGGGAGGGGGGTTGTTATGGCCACATCCCCCACCCCCGTATACGCTAATGGTTGTGATGGTGCTCACTGGGCAGCCTGTAAACAAAACCCCTGTAATAAATACCATACTTACCCATCAAACTAATTAGTCCAGACGATAGAGCCGATTAACCTCAGTTTACCGCTGACTCGATCCTCGGGCGCCATCTTGAATTTTGCGGTAAGCTCAAGGTTGATTAATGGAGACTTTTCATATGTTATTCTAGAATTCAGGGGTGGCCAGACTTTACTGAGATGGGATCTACTACTTTTCCAAAGTTCTCCCTATACGATCCACCAGCCACTAGGACAGTTTGTTACCGGACATTTCGCTAATAGGTCTGTTCGTTACTAGGTCGCTTCGCTACCATATTCAAAAAAGTTTGTTAGTTAGTTGGTTAGTTGGTCACGCCACGTGGTTTACATCCAAAACGCCCATACGAAAGTTTAATGTTTTTCAAATTTTGTAGATATATTCAGTTTTGGACAATTCGCTATTGATGATGATGATGACATTCCACAAGAAATTGTCTCCTATTTTGAAACTAATTATATAGGAGTGAGAGGTCGTGGTCCGCGAAGAAGGAGATTAGATCCACTGTTTTCTATTGATTCCTGGAATGTTTATGAAAGGTCTGTAAATGGAATGCCCCAAACAAATAACAACTTGGAAGGTTTTCATAGTGCACTCAAACTTTCTGTGACAAGTTTACATCCAAGCATCTGGACTCTGATTAATGCCTTGAAACAAGAAGAAGCATTGGCAAGGACCAAAGTAGCCCAATTGAATCGTGGTGATAACCCTCCAAAGAAAAAGAAGTACAGGGACCGCGAACAGCGAATTAGAAGATTACTGGAAACCTATGATTCCGGAAACAAACTTGACTTCCTTCGGGCAATAACTCACAATCTTAAATATTTTAATCAATAATTTTTAATAAACATTAACAAATATGTTTTATGTCTTAATAAACATCAACAAATATACCTCAGTTTATTTACCTATGTAAATATTGTTAACACAGCTTTATGTATAAAATAATATAATGATTTTAACCTTTAATGGTAGCAAAGTGACCTAGTAACGAACAGAGTCCAGTGGCGGCTCGTGACTTTCGGTTATGGGGGTGCTGCCTCAGAAATTGCGAACAATTGTGTCGATTATATATGATATATATGTTAAACACAGACCGTGCATGGAACAAGGAACTCTTCTGGGAAAATTAAATCCACTATAGTCCGAATAAGCAATGGTAAATGACAAATACCATAGTTTTTCTTTTTCATGATGCTAGCCCGACGTGGGCAACGGGTCTCTCGCAAAGAGATCCCATAAATATAGCTTCCCTCACCAGCTATCTGCAAAGCAGACAGGATCCAGCTTTGGGACATGGAGCTGGATCCTGTCTGCTTTGCAGATAGCTGGTGAGGGAAGTTATATTTATGGGATCTCTTTGCGAGAGACCCGTTGCCCACGTCGGGCTAGCATCATGAAAAAGAAAAACTATGGTATTTGTCATTTACCATTACTTATTCGGACTATAGTGGATTTAATTTTCCCAGAAGAGTTCCTTGTTCCATGCACGGTCTGTGTTTAACATATAAGTTTCTCAGGGGACCATTCTGAGTTTGTGTATATATATATATATATATATATATATATATATATATATATATATATATAATATATATATATATATATATATGAGAGAGAGAAAGTCGAATAGATAAATAGATAACTACTCACTACTCAGTCATAAAAATAAGTAAAATAGTATCATAAAATCAATTAGAGGGTACTTACGCTTAACGGGTAATTTCGAATTTGCCAAAAATTTTATTTATAAACAAATTCCATTCTTCTGTTTTTATTCTGAGCGAAAAGGTCTTACTTTTTCATTGAAATTCTGTGTACTGTTGATCAAATTTTTCTCTATTGAAATCATTGGAAGAGCATTTAGTCTTTCCTGATTCATAGTGCTCCTTAAGAACGTCTTTATTCTTTTTAATGTTGAATGGCAGCGTTCGGCCTCCGATGTAGTCATGGGGATGGTCAAAAGAATTTTTATGAGCTCATGCTTTTCAGTTTTTTCTTTCATTTTGTTTATATTTGTAAAGCCACTTTTTGTCAACGTCAAGTCACCACCGAGTAGTAGACACGGGAAACAAAATAATGCATTTTTAACTTTACAACCACAAAGCCAACTTTTTCTTTGGTACCATTCTGAATTAAAACTACGAATATAAGTTATTTCTTATTGTTACTTATTCCGGGCTGAGATATTTGAATTTCTGGTGTAAGGCGTCCTTCAGTTTTAATAGCTATTTTTTCTTGAAGAGATAACTGTGAAAAATTACGAGACTGAATTTTACTCACTGTCACTCGACTCACTTCTGGGGCTAGCGCAGCCATGATAATAGAATAGGCGCCTAGTTAAAATTTTAAAAAACAAAAAGTCACTTGCGAAAAAAATATTCTAAGAAATGAAAGCTATATATTGTAAATAATCCAATTATTATATAATTAACTTCAATCTCACGACAAAAAATATATGATAACGAATCATTGATAAATGCAATTCGGAAATTAAATTTCGAATTAGCAAACGATACAGCAACACAACTACCACATCAAACAAACAAATCGGCACTGCTCTGTCCACAGTGCTTTGGATCCTCTTAAACCCGCGATTCTGACTCGCTCTTCGTACGTCCGCCACCAAGGTTTCAAGCGTTTCGAACAAAATCTGGAACTGTTAAGTACGCAGTTCCACGGGAAGGCTGAAGCTACTTTCGTGATTCATTCGTTCGGCATTGAAATAGTTTAAGGAAAAAAGGATATAATCTGATTTAAAAAGTCAAAGTTCATTGAAAAAAAACAATCAGAGAGGCTATTTTAAATATTTAAATATAAAGATCATAAGATCATGGGGGTGCTGCAGTTCCACAGTGCCTACCTGCGAGCCGCTCCTGGCAACAGACCTAGTAACGAAATGTCCAGTAGCGAAATGTCCGGTAGCGAACTGTCCGGCCACCCAGTTTATATATATATATATATATATATATATATATATATACACACACACACACACACAGATGGAGAGAGAATAACCAAGAATAAAATGAAGTGAATATAAAAATATATTGCCAAATGCACACAGATACATTTTTCATTAAATTTTAACCCCCAAACTTATTAGAAATTAGGTATACTGGAATAGGAAGAGCTTGCTTTACTGATGTGATGATTTGCACTGCATGGCATCAGCAAGTAGCCTTAAACAAACGTCCAGGTGATCATCTGTCAGAGTGGCTCGGTATTTTGATTTGATGATATTCCTGTATGAGAAGGTTGACTCACAAAGGTAGGTTGATCCAAAAAATGCTGTCAAGTACATGGCACTTTTTCTGACATTCGGATACTTTTCTTCAAGAAGTAGGTGCCAAAAGTTTTCTTCTGAAGACCTGGATTTGATTTGAATGTCGTTTCACAGAGTCAAAATTTCATTCTCGATTGTAGATATGTCCATATTAAACAATAAGGCCATTTTTGATGCAATATCATCAATGTCAAAGTTTGCACCAAGTGGGAAGCACATGAATGTTGCTACAGGTTCTAGTGTTGCTAAGTCTTGGAACCGTCAGTTGAAGTCTGTAATAACATTCTGCAACTGTTTAATTAACGTATCGAACACTGTCAAACTGGTCGCATTCTTTCCCTTGACTTTCCAGCTCTGACATCATGCTTTTGAAGTTCCGCAGTTGGTGTCGCTGCAGCTGTGAGGATACCAGTTCTAGTTTTTGTTTAAAAGCATTCACTGAGGTAATCATTTCAACAATAGTTTTGTTTTTACCTTGTAACTCTAAGTTTAGCTGATTTAGAAAAGCAGTGGTGTCAGTCAAAAAAGCTAAATCTAACAGCCACACTTCGTCTTCCAACTCTTTGTAATATGTTTCTTTTAACTTCAGAAAGACTTTAATTTCAGGTAAGAGATCCTTAAACTTCTGCAGAAATTTACCTCTACTTAGCCACCTGACATCAGTGTGCAACAAAAGGTCAGTGTTCTGCTTTATTTTCTTCTAGCTGAGACCGGAAGAGAGGCCTTTGAGGACTTCTCGCCCGAATAGAACACACAATCTTATGGGAAATATCCATAATTTCTTTAATATTCAACATTTTACCACACAATGCTTGTTGGTGAATTATGCAGTGATAATTAAAGAAGTTTGGAAAGCTTTTGTCACTTTTGCACAGGGCGATGAATCCATTGGAGCGGCCAGTCATAGCAGATGATCCGTCAGTTGTTATGCTTACGAGCTTGTGAAGTGGGAATTGTGTGTCTGTAGTATTATTTTGCAGGTTTATGATGACTTTATTAGAATGTTATACCTAAGTAAAATTATTTGTGTTTATATTCAATTCGATTAAACTGATGAATCTGATGATGTCTGAATTAAACTGACGAGATGTGAAATACTTTATTATGTCAAAGTAATGATATTTTCTTTGATGTAATTAATTCTAATCTGTAGTCTAAACAATTCATATAAATACCCTATGCTTACTATATCTATATTATTATTATAACTTGCGTCATTGATTATATATATATTTTGTGTACCATAACTATATTATTGTTATTTATATTAACAGGAATGTTGTTCAATTAAGTTGATTAAAGACTAAGAAAAGGAGTGCGTTTCATTTCAATGTCGTTAACAAACTCACTGAATGCATGGAAAATGTCCTCACCTCGAATTTTCCCTCTTAAAGGTAGGATTTTAAGCAGTTCTTCTTTGGCAGTCATATCTTTAAACACGATTCTAATAAAAATGCATAACTGTGATGTGTTGATCACATCGGTCGAGTCATCAAACTGAAGTGAAAGGAACACGCAGTCATGTACAGTGTGTCCGTAAAGTCATGGTGGGATTTTAAATAGCTATATTATTGCAACGAAACATGATAATGAGATGAAACAATGCCAAATTTAAGAACAACTCTCAAAGTTGTATCTTGGTTAGTCTAGGCTAAGCTTAACCTTTATCTCGTAGTTAGTCTAGGCTAAGCTAAGCTAGTTGAGCTCACACGACGAGTCCCCCAGTAAGATGACGACGGTGCAAAGGAAGGTGCAGTGCGTTTTATCATCATCATAATAATAATAATAATAATAATATAAATAATAATAGCTGGGCACTTGCGTTTTTTTTTGCGGTACTGCGGTACTGCGGTACTACCGTGTTGGTCGGTACCGCGGAAAGTACCGCGGGAAATTTGAATGCGGTAGCGGTACTGCTGTACTTTCAGCGATCCTTTGCGGTACTGCGTTATGCGGTACCGGTTTGGTAGTGCGGTAGTAGTACCGCAGTACCGCAGTACCGCAAAAAAACGCGCAAAAAAACGCAAGTGCCCAGCTCTGGGGCCCCGCCCCCGGCCCACTCACCGTCACCGTCTTTTATGTCTTGCAAAATTTGAATCTGTGACTCTTGTGCGACATGAGTACCGTCGTGTGTTTAACGAAGAGCCACCACACGAAAATAACATTCGCCTTGGGATAAACAGTTGAAGGAAACGGGAAGCCTACTGGACAAAAAGCGTTCCGGTAGACCATCTGTTAGTGACGATTCGATTGAAGCCATTCGAACAAGTTTTCTTCGTAGTCCAAAGAAATCAGTGCGTCGATGTGCTCGACAATTAGGACTTGCAAAAACAACAGTTCATACGGTCTTGAAAAAGCATTTGTGTTTTACAGCTTATAAACTTCAAGTGTTACATGCACTCCGGCCAGCTGATCACCGCATAAGATACGAATTTGCTGCTGATATTATTCATGAGATTGACGATGATGAGCACTTTTTAGATCGTATAGTGTTCAGTGATGAGTGTACTTTTCATGTTTCAGGGCATGTCCATCGACACAATGTAAGGATATGGGCTAGCGAATGTCCACATACCTATGTTGAACATGAGCGTAATAGCCCGAAAGTTAATGTGTGGTGTGCTCTAGCACGAGATCGAGTGATTGGCCCATTTTTCTTCGCGGAACCCACTGTGACGTCACACAACTACCTCGCTATGTTGGAACATTTTGCAGTACCCCAATTTATTGACAATAATGTCATCTTTCAGCAAGATGGTGCTCCTCCGCACTATGCCAACGTTGTTCGAGAATTCCTTAATGAAATATTTCCACAGAGATGGATAGGAAGAGGAGGATGGAAGCCATGGCCTCCACGCTCTCCGGACCTGACACCTTTGGACTTTTATTTGTGGGGTTACGTCAAGCAAAGCGTGTACAGTGTACCCATTAGGGATATTCATCACTTGCACGAGCGAATCACGGAAGCTATCGCATCCGTCACTCCTAATGTTCTTGGGCGTGTGTGGCTGGAATTGAATCACCGCCTAGATGTCTGCAGGGCTACGAGAGGAGCCCATATCGAACTACGTTAAATAAAGTTATTCTTTTAGAGTTGTTCTTCAATTTGCCTTTTTTTCATCTCATTATCATGTTTCGTTGCAATAATATAGCTATTTAAAATCCCACCATGACTTTACGGACACACTGTATGTCTTTCTTCAGTTGTTCCACCAAATTCTCATCCATTACTTCACAACGCCGCATCACAGTGTTTCTGGATAGCTGAAGCTGGTTAATAGCAGACAATATTTCCGATTTATTACTGAAATTCTGAAACAACGCCTCTGCTGCCTCTGTAAATGCTTCTTTGAATATTTCTCCATCATGAAAAGGTTTCTTGTGTTTCGCAAGTACACGGCTCACCCGAAATGATGCAATCGTTGCTGCTTTCAATTTTGTGCTAGGCCTTGTAAAGATAGACTGCTGAACACTAAGTTGAGACTTAAGTTCATTGACTTTTCTCTTACGTAGTTCACTTTCAGCTGGGAAATCAGTCATACCGCTTGTAAATAGTTTTAAATGCCTCTCTAAATTCCCCTTTTTGACGAAAGCGACACATGCATGGCAAATTAAACACACACATTTGGAATTTTTCATCGTAAAAAAATATGCCGTCTCCCACTCATTGTGAAAGTTGTAAGTTTTTTGTTTCTTGGCACTTGGTCCAGCACTCATTTTAACGGTGTTAATACAATTGGACTGGAGATTGACCTTCACCACCGATTATTCCAAATGACTGACCCGTCACTTAAGTACTGAAATTCCAGAGGATTGGAAGAAAGCAAATGTGGCTCCAATCTTTAAAAAAGGAAATAGAAACTTGGCAAAAAACTACAGACCCATCAGCCTCACCTCCATTATTTGCAAATTACTCGAAAGTATCATTAGAGGTAAAGTTACTGAATTCCTTGAAGGGTGCAACCTTATAAATGATAGCCAGCATGGCTTTCGAAATGGAAGGTCCTGTCTAACCAACTTGATTGAATTTTATGATGGAGTCCTATTGCATTTGGACAATAAAGAGCCAGTAGATATAGTATACTTAGATTTTGCAAAGGCATTTGATACTGTTCCTCATGCAAGATTGTTGGTAAAAGTTAGAGCTCATGGTATGAGGTCATATAGCTGACTGGGTAGAAGAATGAATGAGAAACAGAAAACAGAGAGTTCATCTAAATGGAAATAAGTCTACTTGGAGACCCGTATTGAGCGGAGTCCCACAGGGTTCTGTACTGGGACCTTTGCTTTTTGTTGTCTATATAAATGATCTAGAGAAAGGCCTATCATGTAAAACCTCAAAATTTGCTGATGATACAAAATTAGGCCATAATGTTAAGTCAGTAGCAGGAGCAATGACAATACAAAAAGACTTAGAGTAACAGCCTGGGCTAGGGTTGCCAACCGTCCTTTTTTGAAAAGGACAGTCATTTTTTGTAGATTTTTGTCCTTGTCCTTTCTTGAGTTCGGAAAGGACGCCATTTGTCCTTTTCTGATAAAATCTTGTTCCAAACAACAGTTTTATAACAAAACTTTTGTTTAAAAGGAAATAATTATAGTCTTAAGTCGAGTAACATTTTATAAATTCATTTCTTCACTTAAATGTTAACGTTCCGTGTAGCGGAAAAGTATAAATTTAAAAATAAATATTGTTACCATAAATTTTGTCAATGCATGACTCAATGGGTCAATATCTGTATATCAATAAAAATATTTACTTTAAGAAAATATGCAATAAAAAAGCATGCAGTATAAATTGTAATAAATTATAAATACAATTTTACTTCTTTCCCTAACCTTGTAGACAGTATATTGGAATTGATGTTCTTGTCCTTTTTTTCAAACTTCATGGAGTTGGCAACCCTAGGCCCTGGGCAGATAAGTGGGAGATGAGATTTAATGTTGATAAGTGCAAGGTTACGCATATTGGGCCAAAAAATCCAATTTGTATACAATATGAATGGAATTTGGATTAAAAATGATGATAAAGAGAAAGACTTGGGTGTCACTGTGACTAATGAACTTAAGCCCTCAAATCACTGTATGGAAATCAGAAATAAAGCAAATCCTAGACTCAATCTCATGCAGACACACATTGAATACAAATCACCCAATATTATAAAGCAACTATACATTTCATATGTGAGACCCCTCTATGAAATTTAGGATATTGGGAGGGTGGTTGAGAGAGAGCAGAAGTGGTCCTCAGAGGAAATAGATTTGGTAGTCTCTTTAATGTACAATAATTTATGGTCATGGCCGTAACTACCTATGAGGTCACCGAGGTCCGGACCTCGGTAATTATTTCCTAAAAAAAAAAAAGAGACTGAACCGTGAAATATTGCTGCAGCTTTAATAAAAGTATTTTTGCTAACAGGTCCCTTTGTACAGTATTTAATTATAGACAAGGGTTTTGTGTTTAGTGTATAGCTTGGGTTGTGTTTGTAGATGTCATTTTGGTCTGAATTTTGCTCGTCCCGCCGCGCTCGAAAAAAATCTGGACCTCACTAATTTCTAAACCCTAGTTACGGCCCTGTTTATCGTTAACAAAGGTATGTGAATAATTGTTCATCATACTGGGTCATATCCACATTAGTAATTTATTACTATGTGGTGAAGGGTGTGCTCGGTGAGATTATCTCCCACCGACAACAACCAGCCAACAAAACTGAAGTCAAACACCAGAACCTTGGCTTCAGTTCGTTCTTCCTTTTGATCGCATCAAGAGAACAATTACGTAGTTGGCTTGCGAACTACTCTACAGAAATAGACAAACAAAAGTTGAAGTTAAAAACCAATACAGGCTAGTGTACCCAGAATAGGCCTACTTAAATTAGCTTAACTGAAGACTACGATATTAAGATTAACTCTACAAGACGCTACATCATCCCATTGACCAACTGAGGTGAGTCAATTCTTTCACTTTACCTTTCGGTTAACAGTTAACAAATATCTCCAATTTATTACATGAACCGTAGTAAATTTTCTATGGTTTTATTTGTGGGAATTATCTGTGACTTTAATCATCCTATTTGCTCCGGACCATTTCTGGATTCTCGAGTCCTAATTTAATAGGTTGGATTAATTTTAACCTGCGTTAGGGGTTGGGAAATTGAGGTAGGTTTAATTGAGGTCAATCTCCAACAGTGGTGGCCCGTGTGGGGAACAATAAAACAGATATACTATTAAATTCTGAGTGCATTTAACATACATAGCCTAGTGAACATTATAAATTACACTTAACCTCAATTTTCGTTTATCGTAACTCGCGGTTGCGAACAAACTCCATATAAAACTGTACTCTGCTCCCGAAAGTAAACAAAAGTTCTTTGTGGTATTGAAGTAGGTGAACTAATTATTTAATTAAAATTAAGGCCTACATTTAATAACGTAAGGCTTACAAATTTAATTTAACAGTGTGAACTTATTGAATTTATTGTTAGCCTATTAGCGTAGGGCTAGGCTACTCAATTAGGCTTGAATTTGCTTAACTTAGGACTCGTAAGGGTGGACACTGGACAATACCATAGGCTAGGTAGGCTAGTAGGGTTGCTAAGTCAACAGATCTTGAATAAAGGACACTTGCACGCTAGAAAAAAGACACGAACAAGCCTTAACTTTCAGTAGCGCGACATGTAAAATAATGTTTTCTAACTTTCTAAGAGAGGGAAACCTAGTATATAATTAAGTATTCTTACCTAAGTATTCATCTGAAGATATTCTTCAACTCACGTCAAAAACTCATGAAGCCGGTTTAATATGGCAATTTGCAAAGCTGGGCACAAACCGTTAATCCGTTAATCGTTAATTAACGAAGTTAACTTTTTCGTTAACGATTTAACTTTTAAGTTAACTTTGAAAATAATTATCGGACTAATTAACTTCCGTTACATTTAACTTCCGTTAACTCAAGTTTAACCCAAAAAATTCATAAATAAACGTTTAAAAGTTTCTATTATTTTCAGTGCTGAGCAGGTGCGCAATTAATCCGCCTTGGTCGACGCACTTTTGGCAGGCATCGACAAAAGGTTTGGGCCCCTCCTGGAGGATGACGAATGCCAGCTGGCTGCTGCCTTCCATCCCAGGTTTCGCCTCATCTGGTTGGACAAGTATGACAACACCAAGGTCGCCAGGGTGAGGAAAAGCATAGAGGGTACAGTCGAGGAGGCCATGAAGCAGCAGTCCAACGAAGTGGGCAGCAACAGTGGAGGGAGCAACAACGAGGAGGAGGAGGATGATGACTTCTTCAGTGCTGTCATCCAGACAAAAGAGAGCAGCAGAAGCCACAGGTCACTCAAGGGCAAGGCCCAGAACTTGGTCAAGACCTGGCTGGAGACCAACTCCAAGGACTTGCTGACAGATGCTGCCTTCTTGGGTGAGCAAGTGTTGGTGGACTTGTTCATCAAGTTCAACACAGCCATCCCCTCCAGTGCTTCAGTGGAGGGTTTGTTCTCTATGGGCAAGGACATCCTGAGGGCCAAGAGATCATCCCTGTCTGATGAAAACTTTGATATGCTAATTTTCATGAAGGGCAACATGCATCTCATGGACAAAATGGAGAACGAGAAGAAGAGGGAAAATTAAATCATATATATATTGTGTTTTTCATTTTTTTTATAATAAAAGTTAACGTTAACGGTTTATCGGTAACTTCCGTTACATGTTTAACGGATTAACGGTTAACGAAGTTAACTTTTTGGTTAACGGATTAGCGGTTAACGAAGTTAACTTTTTGGTTAACGGTGCCCACCACTGGCAATTTGGCAAAGCACAAAAAATATGTTGGCGGGCGATGCCTTCCTCGTTCCTCTCCAGCAAGGATGACAATGGCAACGGGCAATTGGGCCAGGTTGCCAACTCTGATTTACTAGAAATCACATTTGAATGTTGAATCTCACTTCTCCCGATTAACGAATTAACTAAGTTTGAAAACCTCTCCGTCTCTAATTTTTAGTGATGAATAAAATTGAGAGTCAATTACTGAATTAAAGGACATATGGCGTCCTTTCCGAGTTTATCAAAGGACAAGGACACATGAGCTGAAATAAAGAACTGTCCTTTGAAATAAAGGACACTTGGCAACCCTAGGTCACTTATTAACTAAGACTAAGGCTAGCCTAGGGTCACACATTTGACAAAGGTTTAGGTTAAACCCTTGTACATTTAATATTGCCTGGTGTTACTTTAAAATTTGTACAATTTATCCTCTCTAAGATTTCCTTCTGATTGAAGTTAGGGTCTGTTATTTTGAGCCTAATCTATATCCTACATCTAACTAACGTAGATTTAGCCTATTTAACTGATCAATTAGGCTAGATTTATTAACAATGGCTGATACAGAAACAATACAGATAGGCCTAGGGCTAAACCCAACACAAATTCTAAATTAATAGCCCTTAAAAAGAAAAAGGCTGTGACAAAGGGTGTAATTACTAGGTCACTTAATGACTTTAGAAGAAAATCTACTCCTTCAAAGGCTGATTTTGAAAGTCTTAAACACAGTAGATCGAATAAAAAGTGAAATAATCATAATTGATGAGGAAATAAGATCAGAAATTGAAGATGATAATTTACTATCACTTGATGATTTAACATCACTATTAATAGAAAATGAGGCCTACTTAGGTGAGGTAGACAGTTATATAGATGAACTTCAAACTCAAATAAATATGTTAACCTTACAACAAGAAATGAATATGAATCAAAGCTTTGCTAATGCTTTGATGAATTCCTCTTTGGGTAATTCTGAACAAACAGAATTAAAAGCAAGGTTACCAACTTTACAAGTTCCAAACTTTGAAGGTGACAGAACCAAGTTTGTCATTTTATGAGAAATTTGATAGCCTCATTGGGAGTAAAGACTATATTTCTGAAGTGGATAAACTCGGTTATTTACTAAATTACCTTAAAGGACTTGCTCTCAAATTAGTTGAATTCTTGCATGCTATTGGTAGCTCATATGCAGTAGCAATAGATCTTTTAAAAAGAAATTATATTAGAGCAGAAATAATTCATGAACTTGCTCTTAAACCAGGGCCGGATTAACCATTAAGCAAAATAAGCCCGTGCTTAGGGCATCAAGGGAAGGGGGGCACCACAGAAATTTTCCATTGTCGGATTTACCATGGATTTATTATACTATTATAATCGCGGCTTATAGCCTATAAGCTGTTGAAAACTGAATTATATATATTCATATATAGTATTTATTTTTTTTCATTGTTTGAATTTGTAGTGAACAACAACCCTTTTGAGAGAATAAATATATTTCGTTGTAATCACACACTTTACGCTTTGCGTTATTATTTTGTTTATATCAAATCTTTGAGCGCCATATTAAAAATACATATAGATTAAATATTTTCGTGTGCTATAGTAAATGTAAAACAAGATTCAGTCATGCTGAACTTTATAAAATAATTGTAGAAGACAATATTGAGTGTGCCTTCCCAAATGTAGAAATTGCCTTTCGTATATTTTTAACATTAATGGTCACAAATTGCTCAGCTGAGCGTTCATTTTCTCAGTTGAAGTATATTAAAAATACCAACAGAACAACTATGCAACAAGGCAGGCTGGATGCCTTATCTCTACTAAGTATAGAAGCAGATGTGTTACGTAAGATTAGTTTTGAGGATCTGATCAAAGACTGCAATTAAAAAAAGTAGGAGAAAACTTTTCAAATATAAATGAAGTGGAAGTATACAAAAATAAACATTATTTTCTATCTTACTGTAAGTTTTGTTTCATTTCAAAAAATAAAATTTTATTTTATGGTTTATTTTTGTTTATATTTTGAATTACATATATATGGGGCACCAAAATCTTTTAAGTGCTTAGGGCCTCTAAAGGTCTTAATCCGGCCCTGTTTTAAACTTAAACAAATGAAGCCATGTAAAGATAATTACAGTAGTATTTATGAATTTTACTGTTCTTTTGAATCAACTCTGGGCCAACTTACAAATAACAAAATAAATTTAAAAGAATCTGCCTGGTTTATTCAAGCTATTGTATTTGAGTGTTTGCCACCATAGGTTAGGGAGATTTTTCAACATAAGACTAGACATTTATCTGACGATGAATTGAGGTTTGAATTTCCCACTGTTATCAATTTATAAAAGTAAAAGTTCATCTTTGCCTGCCACTTCTGAGGCTCATAAAGCCCATTTTCAAGAATAAAACTCTGAGACTAAAACACCAACTTTGCAAAATTTTAATATTGCAATAAAAAAGGATTACATTCCATACTGTAAGTTTTGTTCCAGTAATGAACACAGTAGTACAAGATGTACTAAATTTAATAACTTTAATTCTAGATCTAAACGTTGTGATGAGCTTAATCTTTGCAAGAAATGTACTGGGACAGGACATCATAAAAAAGATTATAAATCTGAACTAAAATATAAATGTAAACTTTTTGATAGTTTAAATCATGTCACATCACTGTGTAACTCTGAAAAGAATTCAAACAATAACAGTAGACCTAGTCATAATAAAACTTTGAGTTTATCTCTAATTGAACAAAAAGATGGTGGTAATACCTTTAGTGGACACATTTGTCCAAATAGTGTAGCTAAAAATTCAGAAATTCTTTTATCTACCATTATATTAGATTTAAAGAACAACAAAGGTGGTACTACTACCATTAGATGCAGTGGCAGTCCTAGCTTACATGATGCCCTGGGCGAACCTCACCTTCAGCCCCCCCTCCCCATTTGCCAACACACACACATTCGAATCCCCCCAAAATAAAGGACAGACATAACTCTTTCACAAAATAACTTTTTATTGGACTAATTGTTGGAATTTCAGAACCAAAACAAAGACTCAAATTTCTGAATTTTACAAATCCTTCATCACGTAAATAGAATAACTCACTTAAGAGAATGTAATTATGATACTATGAACAGGAAAAATATAAATTAAATTGCACAACTACCATAAATAAACTATTTTTATTTATTTCTTTATTTATTTATTCTTATTTTTATTTTTTTTGCAGGTGCTCATGCCGCCCCTCCACAAATGCCGCCCTGTGCGGCTGCCCATATTGCCCATATGAGGAACCGCCACTGATTAGATGTCTCAGATTCTTGTTCATAACAAACATTTGTCAGTCAATCCTTGATAAATAAATTAAACTTAACACCTAAAAGTAATAAACAAGAACCCTGTTTAACATCTTTTGTTAATGATAGCTCAGAAAAAACTAATAGTTGAACTGGGACTGGACCTAGAAAACCAAACTCATAATTTAAAAGCTGTTATTGTTAAACAAGTAGGATAAGATCAACTTGTAGTCCCTAAACTGAGTCAGACAATTAAAGAATTGAAGAAATATCATGTAATAGCAGATAGGTACATTAAAAATAATATAGTGGATAATATATAAATGTTATTAGGAGCTGACTATATTCACCTTATTCAAAGAGGTATAGTTAAAATTAGAGATGGAATAGCCATCAACACACCACTGGGTATAGCACCCTTAGGAGATTTAACCAAATATAATTTGGATAATAAACAAAAATAGTCTTTATGACTAAGCTTACCAGATAGCATGTGTTTGAACATAGTTTTGCAAAACTCTTGTAAAAATGTTAATAATTTAAACACTGCTATAACAAATAATTTAAATTCCCCATTTTCTGATGAAACTTTAGATGAAGGGTTACAACTATGGTTGCTAGAATCTGTAGGTATTTATGACACTTCATTCAGATGATCAATTAATGGCAGAACATTTTGAAAACACAATTGAATACAAAAACAATCATTATTTAGTTGAACTACCCTGGAAAACAAACTGTCCTACCTTAACAGATAATCTTAAAGTTGCTAAAGGTCATTTATATAAAGTAATACAAAAACTTAGGGTAGACAATAAGATTCAAATGTATAATGATATTTTTAAAGAACATTTACAAAAAGGGTTTATTGAAGTTACAACTAATCCTTTTAAAAAGGAAGGTTGTCATTACTTAACCCATAGAGGTGTTTACAGACAAAATGCACCAACAACAAAACTCAGGGTTGTTTAGCCTCAATGATTCCAACAAACATAGTTTAAATGATTGCTTTATAGAGGGTCCAAATTTAATTTCTGACCTTGTGAAAATCTTGCTGAGGTTCCAGTTAGATGAACATGCATTACAGAGTGACATCTCTAAAGCATTTTTAAGAATTCATCTAAAGAATGACAGTGATAAGGATCAACTCAGATTCTTATGGTTTAAAGACCCTCATGATTTAAACAAAGGATTTGTCACATACAGATTCAATGTTATTCTTTTTGGTGCTAATTGTTCACCTAGCCTATTAGCTTTAACTCTGAAACACCATTTAAATACATTTGAGAATTCTTTCACCATAGATTTCTTAAAACACTATTTCTATGTTGATAATCTAATAGGCTCCACTTCTACTCAGCCTGAATTATTTGAGATCTATGGCTCAGCTCAAGACATCATGAGTCAGGGTAATTTTGAATTAAGAGAGTGGATCTCAAATGATGAGGGTTTGAACCAGAAAATCTTGTGTGATGGTAAGGGTCTCACTGAACCTACAAAGTTAAAACCTTGGGCATGACATGGTACTTGGATTCATCTTCTAATAAACATGATTCAATCTGTACTAAAGAGTTTCAACTCAATTTAGAAGCTGACACTAAAAGACAAATACTCTCAGAATCATCTAAAATATTTGATCCAATGGGTCTATTCCTTCCTGCCACAATTAGATCTAGAGTTTTTATTAAAAAACTTTGGAATCAAAGTCTAGGTTGGGATGATCCAATTCCAAATCAAGATAAAAAATACTGGAAAAGGTTAGCTTCTGATTTAAATAAAATACAGAACATAAAAGTTCCCAGAACTACTGGATTTAGGGAAAAGCTTCAATCTCTGCATGTATTTGCTGATGCAAGTACTCATGCTTATGGGTGTTGTGCTTACCTTGTAAGTCATGAGGAAAGTAATTTAGTTTATGCTAAGGGGAAGGTTGCACCCATTAAACCCAGTAAAACAATACCACAATTGGAACTTTTGTCAGCTTCACTGGCAGTTAAGATCATATCCTTCTTAAAAGATACCTATTATGATGTAAATATCACTGACACATATGTTTGGCTAGATAGTCAGATATGTTTGTCGTGGATACAACATGATAGCTTAAGCTGCAAAAATATCTTTGTCAGAAACAGAGTAAAAGAAATAGCTGATGCTAATAAAACTCTGAACATGTATTTCAAATATATTCCAACAAAACAAAATCCAGCAGATTTCATCACTAGAGGTTTATCCTATAAATTGTTGAAGACCAACAAAGCATGGTTCAGTGGACCAAAATGGATATCTCATCCAGAGCAGTGGCCTACTGAGCCAGCTAATCTAACATCAAACAATACAATGTCAGCTGACACCATAGAGCCATTTCTTAATTATGAGAAGTACTCAGACTTCAACAAACTCATTAGGGTTACTCTTACTGCTTGAAGTTTATACACAACTGTTTGATAAAGATAAACAAATATTTAAAGAAAGATGAAACAACATTCACAGAAGTTGCTACCAATTACTGGATCACTCATGTTCAACATTTAGAATATAAGAGAGAGTTAGAATTTTTAACTTTTGGTAAACAATACAAAGAATCTTTACCTTCAGCAGTCATAGATCTGAACTTGTTCAGGGATGAAGATGGTCTTCTTAGGTGTAGGGGAAGACTAAATAAGTCAAAATTAGCTTATCCAGCTAAATGTCCAATTTTGCTTCCCAGATACAATCACCTTACCACCCTAATTATTAGACATGTACATAATGAAATCCATCACATGGGGGTACCTCAGACATTAGCAACCTTAAGGAAAACTTACTGGGTACCAAAAGGCAGAGTAACAGTAAAAACAGTTCTTAATAACTGTATAACATGTAAAAGGATTCACTCGAGACCCTACAAAAAACCAGATCCACCTGATTTGCCAAAAGAGCGAGTTACTCTTAACAGACCATTTGAAACTGTAGGCATAGATTATACAGGGGCTGTAACTGTGGGGGTTAACAACATCGAAATAAAAATTTACATCGTACTATTCACGTGTCCTGCATCACGAGCAGTTTATCTGGATGTTGTTGGAGATCTTACAGCAGAATCATTTGTTGCCGTCTTTAAGAGATTTTGTGCACAACATTCAGTACCTAAAACAATTTGGACAGATAATGCCACTTATTTCAAAGCTGGTGAACAAATAATTAGTGAACTTTTACAAACTGAAACTGCTCAACTCTCTTTGAATAGCTTAAACATTACATGGAAATATATTCCTGTTGCCTCCCCATGGTATGGCTCTATCTGGGAGAGGAACATTCAAACTGTCAAGAATTGCTTAAAGAAAGCAATTGGCAGGAAACAAATACAATTATTTACACTGCTCACTTTCTTAGCTGAGATTGAAAGTGTGTTAAACAATAGGCCACTCACTTATGTGAGTGACAACATAAATGATTTAGAAGCATTAACGCCCAATCATTTGATGAAAGGTGAACAAACTCGCTTGTTGCCTGACAAATCAATTTCATTGGATGATCCTGATTGGTCTCAAGAACACAGTGAACTTCAGACAAAATTCAGACATTTGACTGACATTAAGACTCATTTTGTTAAACGCTGGACTGATGAGTACCTTACAAGTCTTAGAGAAAGACACAAACACTTGACAAACAAAAACTGGACAAACACTATTAAAGTAGGTGACATTGTGTTGATTCACGACAGTGTATCACGACAATACTGGTCTCTTGGTAGAGTTTTGGAACTCAAACCAGGAGAGGACAGGGTGACAAGGGTAGTTAGACTCAAGACTGCTACTGGGGAGACTACTAGGGACATTTCTCTATTATACCCACTTGAGTCTGGGCCTACTATCTGTTTAACAGAATCTAAGATAGAAACTAGTTATCCAGTTTCTCAAACAAAAGCTTATGATTCCGTACAAACTTTCTCTCAACCTTTATCAACTTGTGTGGTAATGCACACAACAATGAGTTTAACTTATACAAAGCCTCAGTGCCACACAGCCTTAAAAGCCAGGAGCTTTTTACAACAAAAAATTAATGCTGGGGAATTGTAAATATTTCATTTTCAAAGGATAGCTACTTTTACACGATTGTACTTATAACTAATTTAGCTAGACCTATATTCTTTCTCTTTACTTAAGGGTCATTCCATGTCAACTCAGCCACAAAATGGCACTTTTTGCACTCACCCCTTTCAATTTTGCTCATACTTGGCACAATAGCAGATATACATACCAAACTTAAATTCCCAAATTATTAGAGCTGACTGACCTTTGGTTACTGAGATACAAGGTCACAAAGTTGTGACATTTTGACCTTTTTTGCGTTAAATGACTATTATCAAAACAGTGTAACTAAACAACTATTAAAGCTAGAGCATTGATTTTGGTCTCATTTTAAAGCTCTTTAGTAGCCCCTTGTTTATTGTCTCGTTAAATATCTCTACTGTGAAAAATAAAAAAATCCCTTCAAAAGTTGACCTTTGACCTTGAATAAAAAAAAATACCTTCTCCTAAAAAATTCAATTTTTTTACATTAATACCTTGAGTCATGTACAACAAAATCCCAAGAAGCTGTAAGTGGCTGATAACTAGTTCAATGTATAAAAATAAATGAAGTTGGCATCATTCTTCAATTTTAGATTTTTTTTGTCAGTTCATTTATTTAAAAGTTCTGTTCTGATATGTGTCAGTGAAGACTTAGTTCAACTTAACATTATTAGTTCAAAAACCTTTTTGTGACCTGTGCCAAAAAGAAGTCTTTTAAAAGAACCAGGGTTAAACCCCTCGACAGCCCCAAATCTACTGGAGTAGCGCTGATCCAAAGGCCCAACTAGTATATAAGTACTGTCAACTTTACAGAGTTGACTCCTGACTTCAAGTTAAAGTTAATTTATTTTTACTAAATACATGTATAAAAATTTATTTAATAATTCATTAATTGTTCATTGTTTTCTTTCAGGATTTTCTTTGTGCTTTTGTGATTTCAGAGTACAAACATGGAACATTTAAAACTGAAACAGAAGTGTGCTGATCCTTTGCTGCGTCACAAAGGTCAGTGTCGAAAGAAGAGTTTGAGAATTGTACCACAGGAACTTGTAAATAAGTTTCCCGATCTGCACTTAACACTACATCACAGACTTTGTAAGCAGTGTAGAGAACATCTTGAGTCCTTGCCTGAGAAAGGAATAGGCACTTTGAATTCAGACATAAATGATGATTCTTCTTGTAGTAGTGAACCACCTGAAGATCTTGAGAAAATTGAAAATGTTGACAATAGTGATGCATCAACTTCAGAGCAAAACCATGAGATGTGTACTTTGAATGCTTCTTTTGTTTCAATTGGTGAATCACCCATAAAAAAGAGAAAGCTTGTAGAGCAAAAGTCATATGGAGCTAAAAAACTAAGCAAGGTGACAGAGACAGTTAAGAAGAGAATGGAAACAGTTGCAGGAAAGAGATTTCTGACTCACAATTTAAGGAGCCATCTGGAGATGTAGACTGTTTAGAAATAATAAATCAACTCAAGGAAAAATTCAAAAATGAAAATACTAAAAGAAGTGATAAAATAAAAATCCTCACTGTATTGCCCAAAAGTTGGAGCATTAGGAAAATTGCTTCAGAATTTAACACAACAAGGCATACAGCATCTATTGCTAAAAAAATAGTTGAAGAAAAAGGTGTCCTTTCAGACCCAAATCCAAAGGGTGGGAAAAGAATTAAACAGGATACTGTTGACGCTATTAAAGCATTTTATCTTTCAGAAGACATCAGTAGAACAATGCCAGGAAAGAAAGACTATTGTAGTATCATTGACAATGAAAGAGGAAGGATACATTTGCAAAAGCATCTTTTACTTTGCAATTTAAAAGAAGCCTATCATATTTTCAAAGAAAGAAATCCTTTGGTTAAGGTGGGATTCAGTAAATTTGCAGAATTGCGTCCAAAGCAGTGTGTTATTGGAGCAACAGGAACTCACTCAGTATGTGTCTGTACAATTCATCAGAATGCCAAACTTATGTTTGTAGGAGCTGAATTAGAAAAACTAACTGCAAATGATGACACACCTATTAAGAATGTACGTCATTGTGTTGCCTTTATGGAATGCAATCCTGCCTCACAGAAATGCTGCCTCAGACAATGTGAACAATGTGGAGATCCATCAGATTTAAAAAACAGACTACTGGACATATTTACAAACAACTTCATTGATATCATAAATTTTAAAAAGTGGACCAATACAGATCGGTCAAATCTTGAATCAGTAGAACTGAATACAGATGAATATATTGACCAATTCTGTAACCAACTGAAAGAATACCAGATACATGACTTCAAGACAAAGATGCAAGCAACTTATTACCGTGAAACAAAAATGTCTTTGAAAGATGGTGAGGTCCTTGCTGTGTGTGATTTTGCTGAAAATTATTCCTTTATTCTTCAAGATGAGGTTCAGAGCTTTCACTGGAACAATGAGATGGCTACTCTACATCCATTTGTTATTTACTATAAAAAGGAAGATGAGATTGCTCACCTTAGCTTTGTTATTATTTCAGAGTGTAACATCCATAACACAGTTGCTGTACATTTGTTTCAAAAGCATCTGATAAAATTCCTAAAAGATAATATCTCATCCATCGGTTCCATCCCAAAAAATTTACTTTTCAGATGGGTGTGCAGGACAGTATAAGAACTGCAAAAACTTTTTGAATCTTTGCCATCACAGAGATGATTTTGGAATTGAGGCAGAATGGAATTTTTTTGCAACAAGTCATGGAAAGGGACCCTGTGATGGTGTTGGAGGCACAGTTAAGAGATTAGCTGCAAAAGCTAGTCTACAACGACCTTATGATGAACAGATCCTTACTGCAGAACAGTTATATACATTTGCAAGTGAAAATATTGTAAATATAAAATGTCATTTTTCAACCAATAAAGAGCATGAAGAGGAAAGCCAACTTCTCCAAGAAAGACACTCAACTGCAAGGACTATTGCTGGTACACAGAAATTACACCATTTACAGCCAGTTTCATTGACTTCTCTTAAGGTTAAACATTATTCATTATCAGATTATTCAAATATTGAGAAAGTTACTGAAAAGGAAGAAGTTGTGACTGAGGAGAAAATACATGGTTTTGTTACTGCTGCATATGATGGCCATTGGTGGGTGGCATATGTGCTGGAAAAGATACCAGAGAATAGAGAAGTAAAAGTCACATTCCTTCATCCTCATGGCCCAAACCCATCATTTGTGTATCCTGGTCGACCAGATGAATTAATCTTACCATATTCAGATATTCTAACACAAGTTGAGGCATCTACTACTAATGGACGAACATACAGGATTTGCAAAGAAGTTACTTTGAAGGCATCCAAAGCTTTGGCAGATCTACAGCACAGAAAGGTAAGAATTCAAAATTAAAATGGTCATGTAACTATATATACACTGCATACATTTTAAGTTGTGATAAATGGAAATCAATGAGCACTATACCTATACATATTGTATGTACATTTTAATATGTTACTTGTATTTGTTAATTAGGTAGCTATCTAGGTATACATTAAAAATTGTTTTCTCTTCTAGAAATCACAATAAATTGGGTGGCCCACAAGAATCTTGTCAACTACTGAAAACCATCACATACATGCACAACATACAGGTGAGGTGGGTAAAGAACAAATATTTAAAAATAAGCATTTGCTTGTTTGTAGAAGGCTGCAGATAGTATGTAGATATGGGTTGTATTTGTAAGAGATTGAGCTGACCTTAGACAAAAATGGTTACTGACATACAAGGTCACAAAGTCATGACTTTTTGACAATTTTTGTATAAAATGACTTTTTTCAAAATGTTGCTTGAATTCATTATTTTTTATACATTGAACTAGTTATCAGCCACTTACAGCTTCTTGGGATTTTGTTGTACATGACTCAAGGTATTAATGTAAAAAAATTGAATTTTTTAGAAGGTATTTTTTTTTTATTCAAGGTCAAAGGTCAACTTTTGAAGGGATTTTTTTATTTTTCACAGTAGAGATATTTAACAAGAGACAATAAACAAGGGGCTACTAAAGAGCTTTAAAATGAGACCAAAATCAATGCTCTAGCTTTAATAGTTTTTTAGTTACACCATTTTGAAAATAGTCATTTAACGCAAAAAAGGTCAAAATGTCACAACTTTGTGACCTTGTATCTCAGTAACCAAAGGTCAGTCAGCTCTAATAATTTGGGAATTTAAGTTTGGCATGTATATCTGCTATTGTGCCAAGTATGAGCAAAATTGAGAGGGGTGAGTGTTTTAGGTGGCTGACTTGACATGGAATGACCCTTAATCTTCATAGTGAGAACTATGAAGTTATCCTCATTCATTCTATGGATGAAACCTCTTATTCTTCTTAATGAGGATTTATAAATGCTACATTTCTTTTATAAAGGAATGAAGATATAACAGGCAATTGGTGGTTTCAATGCCACTAACATTACAACAATTATCTTTATGTAGGAGAAAAATTGATGCTTAGCATTCAAATTTTTCTTTCCGGGCCCCCGAGTATATGAAATTTAGGATATTGGGAGGGTGGTTGAGAGAGAGCAGAAGTGGTCCTCAGAGGAAATAGATTTGGTAGTCTCTTTAATGTACAATAATTTATGGTTAAGAAAGGTATGTGGGTCATATCCATATTAGTAATTTATTACTATGTGGTGAAGGGTGTGCTTGGTGAGATTATCTCCCACTGACAATAACCAGCCAACAAAACTGAAGTCAAACACCAGAACCTTGGCTTCAGTTCATTCTTCCTTTTGATCGCATCAAGAGAGGAACAATTACGCAGTTGGCTTGCGAACTACTCTACAGAAATAGACTGAAACAAAAGTTGAAGTTAAAAACCAATACAGGCTAGTGTACCCAGAATAGGCCTACTTAAATTAGCTTAACTGAAGACTACGATATTAAGATTAACTCTACAAGACGCTACATCATCCCATTGACCAACTGAGGTGAGTCAATTCTTTCACTTTACCTTTCGGTTAACAGTTAACAAATATCTCCAATTTATTACATGAACCGTAGTAAATTTTCTATGGTTTTATTTGTGGGAATTATCTGTGACTTTAATCATCCTATTTGCTCCGGACCATTTCTGGATTCTCGAGTCCTAATTTAATAGGTTGGATTAATTTTAACCTGCGTTAGGGGTTGGGAAATTGAGGTAGGTTTAATTGAGGTCAATCCAACAGTGCAGTTTTTTTACACCCTCCTTGAATACTGTATTCAATTTAATAGTCCCTATTTGATACAAGATATTGAAAAACTGAAAAAAATACAGAAACGAGCAACAAGAATGATCCCATCTCTAAGACAATTGACATATAAGGAAAGACTTGCGTATCTAAACATGTTCTCATTAAAAAGGAGGAGGTTAAGGGGTGATATGATAGAGGTGTATAAAATGATAAAAGGGTTGGATAAGATAGATTTTGATTCTCTTTTCATTAAAGATCACAATAACCAGACTAGAGGTCATAGTATGAAATTATTTAAGCCAAGATGTAGAACAAATTTAAGAAAATATAGTTTTACAGAGTAATTAAGTTTTGGAACAGTCTGACAGAAGAAGTGGAGACTTCAGATACACTTGATTCTTTCAAAAGAAGGTTGGATAGTTTGATGTCTGCAAGGGACATCTGGTGATAGTGTCTAAGCCCATTTTTATTGCATGAATGGTACTAATTTATTTCATATATATTATGTGCATTTAGATGATAAATCCCACAGCTCAACACAAGTGTTGTGGGATATAGGGAGGCAGCATCTTGGGTTAGGGGATACTCTGTCCTTACACACCCCATTTAAAGAGATTCCTCTGCTGAGTGGTGCCCCCCATAGTACTGTGAGGTATTGAAAAACTCGTGATCTTCACTTGCCTCACAAACACCTCTAAATGGGAGACCCAAAATGGGTGCACACACATTTCTACATTACTGTACAGTCTTTACAGCCACACCTACACTTTTCCTTCTAAGTATATATTTTGTAATGTATATGGTTGTAAATTGTGACTTGGTCCACAATTGATATGGACCGTGACTTGTTTTTGGTTGGCAAGGTACTGGTATTGATGGGTACCGTAATGAAATTGACTGGATTCTTTGGATCTGATACATTTGCATATCAGTTATAAATAGATAGAGTGTAGCATATTTGTGGATAGTAGCCTATTATGACTTTGATCCTATGGATCCAGAGAGAGTATCTCTAGTTTTAAATTGATAATTAATTAGTTTTAAATTGATAATTAATTAGTTTTAAATTTATAATTAATTAGTTTTGTAAAAATTGGTTGTTGCCAATGTACAGGCAGTTTTTACATAGTGGAGCCACCTCGATGGGCTGAAGTGGCCCCTAGTGTGCCCACTATAAAAATTTATGTTCTTGACACATGCTCATAACAGCTCAGCTTACCGCGGTATGAAATTTTGGCAGAAATTAAAGTTAGTGGTATCATTTTCTGTGACATTAATTAAATATCTCTCAGAATTATTAAAGTTAAACTGTTGTTTTTTGTTAAATGACTGGTAAACACACAGATAAAACAAATAAATGTTGCTACCAATAATGGAGGTGATAACATAAAGAATGCTAATTTTTGGTAGTACCCTAGCGGTCGGGTCGTGTGCTCGTTATTATTGTGAAATGTAAGGTCTCTGTTGCTAGGCTAAGCTACTGGTCATTCTGAGATCTACTAAAAATTGCTCTGTGATATACTGGTAGATCATGATTGATGTTTTGGCCATCCCTGTTCTAGATCCTTTCAGCTATCTGTGGTAGTGCAAAAATCAGCTTTTTTGGTACTTATGTATTATCAGGACTACCAAACTGTTTATTATGTATTTTTGCTCTTGTCATTTTCGTTTAAACTAACGAAAATATCACAACTTAACCTAACCAATCAAGGGTGTACAGTTGACCTAACCGGGCATTCAGTTGACCCAGTTAGGTAAACTGAATACCCAGTTAGGTCAACTGTACGCCCTTGATTGGTTAGGTTAAGTTATGATATTTTCGTTAGTTTAAACGAAAATGACGAGAGCAAAAATACATAATAAACAGTTTGGTAGTCCTGATAATACGTAAGTACTGCTTTTTTTTTTTTTTTCAAAAACTTCAAGGTTCCACTAAATAACCTACCTTAGACTTTTCAGTGAATCTTTGTGGTAATCGGACATACCTAGAATTGCTTAAAGAAAGTTCAAATTATTTATTACTGAAACCAGTTAGATTAAGGCTTGGTTATACAATTTACACCCTGATTGTTTAGCCAACAAACTTAGACCCTGCACTTACTGTAAGTGGCCTTAGGCCTGTTCAAAAATCAACTTTTTCTTATTTTTATAGGTTTCTGTACATTTTCCCATGCTTTTTGACCTGAAAAAGCCGAAAATCACAACTATTTTGACCTAGGATGTTGGGAAGCATTGCCGCATGGAGCTTTAAATTTTCTGCCTTGAAATCGGCCAAAGCGCCAATTCCGGGGTCCCTTGAATTATGTTTTGTACTTTAACTTTTGATCTAAACAAGATAGAGCAACAAATTAGGTATCAAATGAGAGAGCATAAAATTAATAAATAATAATAAAATTAATAAATAATAATAATAAATAAATAATAATTAATAATAATAATAATTATCTATCATTTTTCAGGAAACAACAGAAACTCAATCAGAATCTAGAAAACCATCTACAAGTTACAACTTCACAATGGCATTAAGCAAGGAGCTGAGGGAGCTCCGTGGGCGCACAGTTGATATCTCAGAACCTCCACGTACTGTCCACAGGCAGGTGTCAACTGGGCCATCTACCAGATCTCTCACTGAAACTTTCCTGGTTGGATACCCTTCAGCTTTTATCAGTGGTTCCCAGCTTCCCACCAACAGACAGGCGTTCCAGTATTTCCGTAATCTTCAGAATTTACCAGAAAATGCAGGGAGGCCCATGGTTCAAGACCTTGCATATGAAACAGTTGAATCTATCATCCCATTCTGGCAGATGGCTAGGATCAAGACAATGACCAAGTACAACGCAATGAAGCTCTTCATGAAACTACATGAGAAACATCGTGCTCTGGTGAAAAGCAAAGGAAGAGCAAGTAACCCTGGAGGAAAAAGAGGAGCATTTGTGCTGGAATTAGACAGCCTGTTCGATATAGGAGCTCCAGATGCAATCCAGGAAATACAGAACAACAGACTGTTATCCAGAGAGAAGAAAGATGAGGATATCAGGTTCTACGAAGACCAAAAGACTGAGAGGAAAGGTCATATGTCTGGTCATGACAAGATTTTTGAGACAAGATCCCTGCAGCAAGCAGCGAGGAATGAAAGACTGCATCATAGACAAGAACAAGGTAAAACTAATTACTTTGAACGTCACAAAAAGTTTTAAGTTTTACTCCATTGCGATATTTAGCATGTACTTAACAATTACTGTCTTAACATGATGTACTATTTTACAGCTGCAGCAGAACAAGAGGCAGTTGTTCATGTGGATGACATTACCTGGGGTGACTCAACTGACAACGACGCTAACACAGAGGACATGGATTACCATCAGCCTCGTCCTGGATGTTCTCACCATCAAGACACTGTGACTAGTGTGACTGACGTTTCCAAGGAAGGTCATGGAATGTGATGTCATCTGCAATACAGCTGATCATCTTGGTTTATCAGACAATCAAGTTACTGCCATGGTTTCTGCCACCTTGAAAGCTGGAGGGGCTGATCTGGATAACTTCGTCATCTCAACCTCAACAACACGTCGCAACAGAATGCTGTCCAGGTATAATATCAGCCAGAGTCACATGTCCAAGTTTTGTGAAAACCCCCCACAGTACGCTGCCTTACACTGGGATGGAAAGTTGCTCAAAGATGTCTTGGGCAGTGAACCTGGAAGTACCTCAGAGACTTTAGCTGTGCTAGTGTCTGGTCCACCTTCATACACTGAAGGAAAGTTATTGGGAGTACCTGTCATCGACAATTCTTCTGGCACAGCTCAGGCTGAGGCTTCAATGGATTTACTGGAGACATGGGAACTTACGGATAATGTTACTGCCCTTGTTTTTGACACTACATCCAGTAACAGTGGAGTTCACAGAGGAGCTGCCAAACTGCTAGAGAAAATGTTGAACAAAAAGGTGTTTTATCTGGCCTGTCGACATCACATCCTGGAAATCCTAGTAGGAGCAGTTTGGGAGAAGCTGTTTGGGAAGGTGAAGGGGCCAGATAATCCCTGGTTTGAACATCTGAAGGATGTTTGGACGGACTTGTCCAAGGAAAACCCAAAGATGCTGACTAGCAACAGCAAATGGCTGAAGGAAAAGAAGAACAGTGAAGAAATACTCCAAGACATTCTAACAGCAGAAAGGCTTCCAAGAGCCGACTACAGGGAAATGGCTGAACTGACAGTCATTGTTCTTGGAGGAACGCCTCCTCAAGGTATTCACTGGAGTCGACCAGGCGCCATTCATCAGGCCAGATGGGTGGCCAGAAACCTGTACTCCATGAAAATGCTGATGTTTGCAGATCAACTTGAGTACGATGCAGACACTGTATCAAAGCTGGAAAGACTCAACACCTTCCTTGCGCTGTTCTATACTCCTGTATGGATGATGTCAATGTCTGTTGCAGATGCTCCCGTGAATGATCTAAGTCTAATCCAGGACATGTTGAAGTACAAGAAAACTGACCCAGAGCTTGCTGATGCAGTACTTAATAAGATGGAAAACCACAAATGGTACCTGACGCAGGAAGTCGTGCCATTTGCCATGTTCAGCAGTAGATTGAGTGACACATTGAAGCACGACATTGCTGCCCAGTTACATGCCACTGAGAAGCCAGACAGCTTCAGAACAGGAAAGCCTCTATTCCAGAGAGTCACAGCTAAGACCACCCTGGTTGATCTCATTGGCCCAGAATCACATTTCCTGCTGGACACACTGAACATTGGATCCGAGTGGCTTCTGGAACCTGTCACGTCTTGGCCACAGAATGAGGACTACAGAAAAGCATTGGACTATATTAAGAATCTGAAAGCGGTGAATGACATTGCTGAACGTGGTGTCAAGATGATGAGCGACTTTGCAAATGTCATAACAACAGATGCCAAGCAAAGGGACTATCTCCTTCAAGCTGTGGAGTTCAACAGACGCTGCTTTGACAGCTTCAAGAAACAAACTCTCAACAACTGACTGTGTAAATGTCATTATGAAATTAATCATCATGTAATGCTTTCACTTCTTGATCGATTAGACTTGACAAAATGTTAATCTCAAATTTGTGTCATGAATAAGGCGCCTTGTCTGCCTTGAGTGTGAGAAAACGAATTTTGTGATATTTCTGAAATCTTTGTATGTACCAATGTGCCATTTCTTGTTCCAAGACTATCATAATTGTATAAGTTAGAAAGAGGATTAAAAACACTTTAATTTGGTGCCTATTTTGTTGCTCTATCTTGTTTAGATAAAAAGTTATAGTGCAAAACATGATTCAAGGGACCCCGGAACTGGTGCTTTTGGCTGATTTCAAGGCAGAAAACTTAAAGCTCCATGCGGCAATGCTTCCCAACAACCTAGGTCAAAATGGTTGTGATTTTCGGCCTTTTCAGGTCAAAAAGCATGGGAAAAAGTACAGAAACCTATGAAAATAAGAAAAAGTTGATTTTTGAACAGGGCTAAAGTGGCCTATAAGTGTTACATCAAAGGGCTTGGCTTAGGCTGGGCTAGTGATGTGAGTCGTTTTTTATTGTGTCATTTTTTTTGTTTTTTTTGTCATTTTTTTTGTTTAAAACGAAGGTAGTCTGTTTTTTTTGTTTTTTTTGTTTTTTATTGTTTTAAACTTATTCCATATTTTTCTTCCTTTAATCTAATAAGTATATTAGTATTACCTATAATTTACTATACTACCATGCTTATACGGTTATACCTAGTATATATAGTCATCTTTTAGAAAAATTGAATCACGCAAAAAGTATATAATAGAAAGGAAAAACAAACCCTCATTTTTATATGTATATATATATATTTTTTAACTAGAACATAAAACATTCTTCCTCGTTTCAAACAATATACATAATTGTGATTGGCAAGAGTACCAGTATATATATTCCAGATCGAAAAAAAAATATTCACCTTTTTTTGAACCTTTTTGTTAACCTAATGTTGGTTAACCTTCATTTCCATGGAAGAATCATCACTAGATTGGGTAGAGCATATATGCTAGTTTCAATATCACAGGTACTGGTATAATATCCATAATACTGGTATAAAACAATAGATATAATTGTGATTGGCAAGAATACCAGTGTGTATATATATATATATATATATATATATATATATATATATATATATATATTCCAAATAGAAAAAAAAAAAAATATAAATATTCATCTCTTTCTTTAACCTTTGTGTTAACCTAATGCTGTTTAACTTTCATTATCTGATTCTATTTCCATTGAAGAATCATTATCACTAGATTGATTAAAGCAAATAGTTTCAATATCACAGGTACTGGTATTTATTGCAGATTTGGATGTTGACGAAGCCAATGTAGCACCATGTTTTACTTCACTTTCTTGGAATTTTGCATTTTGGGATATAAATACTAGCTTTGCTGCTCTGTCTGTGCTTAATTGGTTTCTTTTGGCTGTATGGATATTACTGTATGTGCTAAATGATCTCGGAGGTAATGAAAGGGCGAAATAGAGGTGTATGAGTTTGTGTAGGTATATATGTGAGTATGCATGCGTATGTATCTGGAATTCTGGATGTATGCATGTGTATGGGGTATACAATAGATATAAATGTGTATATAAGTATTTATGTATATATTGGTATATATGTATATGGGTGTATGTGTATGTATATATATATGGATGGTCTCGTGGGGGGGGGGGAATATGTCATCGCGGGTCTAAAGGATAGTTAAGTGGGAGATTCAAAATCCGAGGCATGGATGGGAGAGTCCTGGGAAGGTTGGACAATGGGCAGTCAGCTCCCAGCCAGTGTTCTCGCAAGTTTAATGGATCTCAAGATACAAGACTTTCAGTGCAAGAAAGAAGCCAGTTTTTTCTGTAAATAGGCTGAAAAGGACATTCTATACTGGTACCATATGGCCTATTTTATTATTTATTTATTTATTTTTATAATATATATCATTGCAAAAGTATACCTTATAATTAAATTGGCAATATCTATATTAATTAAAAAAAAAAAAAAAAAAAAAAAAAAAAAAAAACGTTTTTTTTACATCACTAGGCTGGGCCCACATACTAAGATTCATACCTAACTATCTGTAACTTTTTTGCATGTTAGTTACGATTTTGACTTGATCACTTTCTAATTGTATCCATCTAGTCTGTGAATAGGATAGGCCCATTGTGTTAGTGCATTTGATCCAAAAATCAAGCATTACACTAGGCAACAAATTTCAACTTTTTTTTTGTTACAGACACGTGAACTACTGATTCCTACTAAAGCGCTGATGCTGATTTCAGATCTGATATCAAAATTTCTCTATCACGTCCAGATTTTGTGTAACCGAAAACCCCTATTTTTCATTTTTTTTCTCACCCGCTTCTATTACGAAAGCCGTCTAAGCTACTTTTCCGTGCCACGTTTTATGTTAAGCATACTTAAATAATTAGTGAACAGGGATGTCTTTCCTCCTTTATTCTGGCTTAAGACAGACAGCGGAATTCCGCTGGCGGAGTTACCACCCCTGCGCCCAACCATCCACCCAAAGCGCGTTAGTATTTTGTTGTTACTACTGAAAGGCAAATTCCTGTTCTTAAGTGAAACTTTGGTGTGTCCTCTTCCTTTGTCGCTTGTAGGATGACGAGCTCTCCTTCTGCAGGAACCAACAATAATCTCCCATCATATTTGGGTTGAAATTACCTTGGTATCTGTTTTCCATAACTGAGATCTGTTGGTGGAAGCGCTCACCATGCTCGTCACTTACAGCCCCAAGGTTGGCCGGGAAGAAGTCAAGATGAGAATGTAAAAAATGAATTTTCAAAGACATTCTGCATCCCATTATTTCATAAGATTTAAGCATGTTTTCTACGAGTTTACGGTGGTTTTCAGCTTTGTGGTTTCCAAGAAAATTTTTGACAACTTCAACGAAAGATGTCCATGCTCCTAGTTCATTCTCATTTAGGTTAGATGGAAACGATGAGTCGTGGATGACACTGTGGATCTGTGGTCCAGTGAAAACTCCAGCTTCTAGCTTAGCATCTGTCAATATTCCTTTGAATTTATCCTTTAAATATTGGAAACCACTACCTTGATGATCCATACCCTTCACGAAATTTTTCATAAGGCCAAGTTTAATGTGAAGTGGTGGAAGATGTACTTTCTGAGGGTCAATAAGTGCTGGGTGTTTCACATTGTATTTACCAACAACATGTTCAGTTCTAGATGGCCAATCATGTTTTTTGTAGTGGTTCTTGTCATCTCTGCTGTTCCATAGACACAAAAAGCACATATGCTTTGTGTAGCCCAACTGTAACCCAAGAAGTAATGATACAACTTTAAGGTCGCCACAAATATTCCATGTGTGGTCCTTATATTTGATGAGTCTTAGCAGCAGTTTCATCGATTCATAAGTCTCATTAAGGCCAGTGGCATGTGCTACAGGTATTGAGGGTTTTTCATTGCCGTTGTGCAGTAATACAGCTTTAAGGCTAGCTTTACTAGAGTCAATGAACAGTCTCCATTCTTTTGGATCATAGCGATAGCCAATCCCTTGCATCAGACCACTGATATCGTGGCAGAAACAAACGTTTTCTTCCTGTAAGTAAAATGATGAAAACTGCAAATGGCAATGGCGGAAATGGGAAACTTTGGTGTTTGGTTGGAGAAGATTAAATTCTTGAAGTCTTGAACCAAGCAACTCTGCCTTTTCTTTTGGTAATTCCAAATCGCGCACTAAGTCATTTAACTCCGCTTGACTTAACAAATGTGGGGAAATATTTGCATCTGGAACATATATGCCATCTTTCCCTGTTTCTATATCACTAGCAGAATCTTCAGATGAACTGCTGTCTGTTATCGTTGCTGGTGGAACTGGTGGTGGATTTGTTTCATCATGTGGTACTGGTTTCATTGCTGATTCGCAGTTTGGGTACGTGATCTTTGATTTGTTTTTCTTTGTGAAACCAGCAATCTTTGTCAAACAAAAATAACAATCATTGAAGTGATTTTTCGGCTCACGCCAAACCATGGGGACTGAGAACGGCATAGCTTTTCTTTTACCATTCATCCAAGCTATTAACATTGCATTGCACTGTGCCCAGCAAATATGTGGTGCCCAGTCCCTCTGTTGGTCTCCTAACTTACAGTCAAAATAACACTTGTAGGCAAGTTTAATCTTTGTTGTTATGTTTCTACGTTGTGGCTTAGGTGTATATTGTCCACAGACAAAGCAGAAGTTGTCTGGGTGATTTACACAAGCACGTCTATTTGATGCCATTTTTAATTACCATACAATATCTGAAAAAACGTAGAAAGTAATTATTACAATGTGCAAAATAAAAAGAAATACACACCGTAGTACAAAACAAATGCTATAAAAACACACAAGTCACCACAACCTGTCACTTGCTCATCAGCAGAGAGCTTCAACAACCGTTCTGCTTGACTGTCACGTAGCGACTGACTGTTGGGCCATTGCCCATTACTATGCTCTTGACTCAGTGTTGCCAACTCGGGATAAATTTTATTTATCAAAATTGTTCGAATTTGTATATAGTTGGCAAAAAAAATTGCTTTAACCTTGAAAAGCAAGTTTCATATTACTGGCATTAAGCCGATTAAAACCAAAATCTGGACGTGGTAGAAAATTTTACTAAAAGTGATTTGCATTTTACACAAAATCTAGATGTGATAGAAAAAATCTAATTATAGATTTGAAATCAGCATACCGAAATTAGCTAGGAGCACCTATTTGGTCTTCTGTAACAAAATCTTTGTTGCCTAGTGTTATTAAGCATTGCTTTAATATTATTAATTATTCATTTTTACACCGTCTGTTTTTATGATGAGAATAAACTTTTTTGGTCAATTTTGAGGTGTTTTGCACAAATCTGCCATCCATTTCCTGTGCAAATGTGTAGTTTTGGAGATGTCATCTCAAAAACTACGCATTTGCATAGGAAACGGATGGCAGTTTTGTACAAAACACCTCAAAATTAACCAAAAAAGTTTGCTCATCATTTTTTGTTTAAACTAACAAAAATATCACAACTTAACGAATCATCAAGGGCACTCACTTGGCCTGACTGGGCACTCACTTGGCCTAACAGGTTAATATTAGTTATTTCACCTAAATATCTTCTGATCTTTTCATATTAGGCACTCACTGTCACATTTCAGGCAAGTTAAGGATTAGGGATCTGCTGGATAGTGATTTTACTGGATATCTGGTAAATTTAAAATACCAGATATCAGATATCCGGTGTAACCAGTTTTCCATGTTTGCTTCATTCTTTAATCATTTTGCATGTTTTTCTTTTGTTCTGTTTACTTCTCATACAGTATACCCATACTCATACAGCCCCCCCCGTTATACTGCCACCCTCGCTTATCACCAATTTTTCTGAGAAATGGATTTTTATCCCATTTAATTAATTATAAACCCTCATTATACCACCCCCAGCTTACTGCCATAACTCATTCAAAACTCATTTTCACCATCAACAGCTAAATTTTATTATAAAACAATTAGACATGCATGGGTTATGGTTTATTATTATTACGGTTTATTACACTGATTAACACTTCATCTGTTAAAAAATAGATTCTAATTTTGTTACACACCCTCATTATACCACCTAAAATTACACAGTCCTAAATTGGATGGTATAATGAGGGTGCACTGTATATTTAGATAATAGAAAGTTTTTTATATATTTACGTAATTGATGTTTGAGTTTATATATTTTTTCTAAACTGATCTTTTATGTTACAGATATTGATTGATATTGCTGATATTAATACTTTCTAGCTTGTGCCAACCATTAGTTATAATAATGTCAAGTGTCTGGAAACATTTTAAAGCTTGTGGTGTGGAAAATGTGCACAAAGCGGAGTGCCTACATTGTGACAGTAAATCAATGTCGAAGTTTATAGTACGAGGCAAAACACCTCGTTCGTATTCCACTAAACCTTTGTGGAATCATTTGAAGAATAAACATCCATGCAAATATGCTGAAGCACAAGTTGCAAAAGAATCAAAAGAATATGATGATGCAGCTGTCCAGCCATTAACCAGCAATTCGAGTCAACCTACATTGATGGAAACAATAGAATGAACAAAAACTTGGTCATTAGAAGATCCTAGATCTATAGAAATCACTAACGCCATATGTAAGTATATTTTATTAACAGAGCATGCTTGGTTTAATTTTTTAAAATTTGTCATGCTTTTATGGACCATTTTTTAAAATTAATTTAATAATTTTCTAGTCAAAGCAGTAAATTTGAGCAGAAACTTCAATATTTTTTAATTAATTTTTTATTTTAATTTTTAATCTAGCCTAACTTAAATATAAGACACAATTTGTTTTATATGTATCTGAATAAATATAATGAATTAATTTGTCATATATGAAATTTTGTTTGTTTATGGCAATTATAAATAATCATTATTAATTTGCTGGTGAAATAACTTCTAAATTAGTTTATAAAGTCATATAAGGCATTATTGCAGTTATAGAAATATGTGAAATGCATATATGTCTGAAAGTAAAATAATAGATAGCGCATTTAGTTATGACATATATCTTCAATATCGCAACACGCAAAATATTTAAATATATTCATTGAAATTTTCAGGTGAGATGATGGCACTAGATGCAGAGCCATTCTCTATTGTAGAATGAGATGGGTTTAAGAGGTTCATTAAAAAGACTACCACGATACCCTCTTCCATGCCGCACTCATTTCTCCCGCAAAGTGATGCCAACAATGTATGAAAATATTGCAACAAAAATTAGAGAAACTGGAAAATGCATCAAGCATCTCATTCACCATAGATATCTGGACAAATAGTGGAAATAATGAAGCTTTCATTAGTCTAATGGCACATTTCATTGCACAAGATAACATGAAGCAAAAAGTTCTTACATTAGCAACTAGGCATTTTCCAGACAGTCACACTGGCATAAATATTTCTGAGATGTTAATGAATATCTTAGAAGAATGGGAACTACAACCTCAGCAACTTCACCTTATAGTGAGAGAGAATGCAGCAAATATTGTCATTGGAACAGGTAAGATCATAGTTTAAATTTTTCATTATTATTATATCATTATTATTATTATTTATTATTATTATTTATTATTATTATTATTTATTATTATTAATTAATATTATACTATATATAATATTAAATAATAATAGTAATTATTATTAATTTTTTTTCATTTTTCCAGAACTGACTGCAGCTACTGGTATCAGTTGTTTCATACAAACACTGTAGTTAGTTGTTCATGATGCCATGCTGTCACAGAGAAGTGTGTCTGATATCATTACCAAATGTCAGAAAATAGTCACCCATTTCAGTCACACTTCCATTGCTTGCACCAAACTTCGAAGCATTCAAGAGTCTCTACAGTTACTGTACCTAATAATAAACTAATACAAGATGTTAAAACTAGATGGAATTTGACATATTACATGCTAGAATGCTTGTATGAGCAACATCGAGGTGTAATGACATATGCTGCTGAGCATGATGTCCCCACATTAACTGCATATAATTGGAGTCTTGTAGAAAATATTCTAAGTCTTGAAAACATTTGAGGAGATAACAAAGCAAGCAAGTTGTGATGGTGAGATAATTAGCTTTGTCATTCCAGCAGTGGCTACTTTACATTCCTACCTTTCAAAAAGGATGAAAGATAGTGGAGTGCAGACACTAAAAGAACTAAAAATGGCTTTAGAAAATTGCTTCATGAAACCATCAAGTTCAATTGACCTCACCGCAAAATGTTTCACACTTGCAACACTTCTGGATCCAAGATACAAAGGACAATTTTTGAAAGAGTAAAAGGTGCCAAACAACAGCTTGAAGAACTCATTCTTCAGGATAAAGAAAAAAAGCAAGAATAAGGATATTGACATTCAACCAGCAGAGAGTGACAAATCAAGTCAAAGACAGTCTGCTTTAACTTTGTCAGAAGAGACCCATGAGGACATTTGGGCTTGTTTTGACCAACTACTCAAAAGAAACTGATCAGGAAGACAGCAGTACTAGTGCTGATGAATTTGCGGAAACTCCTGAAAGTGTAAAAAAACGTAACATAATAAGCCCCAAAAATAGAGTTTAAATCAAAGAAAGTAATCTTTAATTCAGAAATAGAAAAATATTTGTCTCACAAATATCCTATGAACAGATAACCCTGTGAATTGGTGGTATAACCATATTGGTGAGTTTAAAACTCTGAAATATATGGTATTAAAGTATTTAAGTGCTCCTCCAAGCTCAGTTGCTTCTGAAAGACTGTTTAGTGCGGCAGGTCAGGTCTATTCAGACAACAGAAATAGGCTGGATCCTAGCAATGCTGAGAAACTAATTTTTATTATGCAAAATTTGAAATATATTGAAGATAAGTGTTAGTATTCAAATTTATTATCTATTAGGATAGGAGTTGATTTTTAATTCATTTCTGAGTTCCTTTTCCATATGGTTTATTTTATGTAATTGCGTTTGATTTTTCAATTGTTTGTTTGATTTTTCAAATAAAAGATAAAGCTTGAACAAAAGTTTTGTTTACTTAACTAAGTGCCGGATAGTTTAGCTATCCGGCTGGATACCGGATAATAAAAAAAATGCCGGATAGTAACTGGATATCTGGCACATCCCTATTAAGGATGAGAGAATAATGCCGTAATTAATAAAAACATCCAATCCTTTGTCTTCATCTAGGGCACAATATGAATCAAGTTCTCAAAGTTGAAATCACATGAATGGCACGTCATAATTCTATCACAAACACCACCAAACTGAATCCAATTAGAAAAAAAAAAAAACAGAACAAAAACTGACAAACTAGTTAAGTCGCAGAGTAGCAAAAAAATAGCCCAATCAGGAAAAATATTTTATGAAAAGTAAATTATAGCCAAAATAGGAAATATTTTATTAAAAAAAGTACATTTGAACAAATTTGCACAACATAAGATACATATTTTCTTAGTCAGTTTTGAATGGCAATTCAATATATAATGTTTTAACCATGCGTGAGTGGGTGAAAAGAGCAATATTAACCTAAAATTTTTCTAATTTTGTTTGTTGTAACCAATGAAGAAATCTTTTCAATTTGAAAAAAAAATTGGTCCTAACAAAAAATGTAAAAAAAAATTGTCCTGCATTCTGCAGGACAAAATCTAGGGTAATTATTCATTTTAACATGCATTTCACTAATGAATTGAAAACGTGTTTTTCTTATGTAATTTGATGCATACTGTTTGAAAATGACCTTCATTTCCTTGGGAAATGTGCTGTTTTTTCTGAAATTTTTTCAGAAATGACCTAACCTAACAAAACAGTTAAACTTTACAAGACACTTGCATTGCCATGAAACATACTACAGTAACAAAACATATATTAATTGATAGAGCAGAAAAAATGGTACAAGCAGCTATGTATCATTTTGAAAAAATTAGAAAATAACAGTTACGACACTGAAGATGTTACTAGGCCTATCATAGCTTACACTATTTGGATCTTTTCCATTTCATGTAGCTACTGTTTCTAATTTTGTTGAAAATAAGATATTTAATGTAGGTTAACTGAATGCTCAGTTAGGTCAACTGTACGCCCTTGATTGGTTAGATTAAGTTGTGATATTTTCATAACAGATGTTAAACTGATTGGCCTATAATTTCCTGCTGTATCTTTATTGCTTTTCTTAAAGATAAGGGTTAATATACAGCAAATAGCCCCACCTTGAGTTCATAATTTTTGATGTTAGCATTTGGTAGTATACAGAAATAGAATAAATTTGTTGAAAGCCAGACTCCCTGCAATTCAAAATTAATAAAGTTATTGATTTTTTTTAAAGTTTTAACCATTTTTTTTGTTTCACGATCTGCCAGCAGGCATAAGACATCCTTGCTCTCAGATAATTTTTTGGAAATGTGTGGATGACCAATCACAGTGCACCTTTTTTTAACCAATAGTAGGCTATTAAACACTAAAAAACAACCACGCCTAAATGAACCAATGACAGCTAATTAGGAATTTTAAAGCTATTAAACACTCAAAAACAACCATGCCTTAATGAACCAATGACAGCTAATTAGGAATTTTAAAGAACTTAAGAAGTTTTTTCCCGACCATTTAGTCACAAAACCTTGGCCTTTGATACAGCTGAGGTCTTTCTTTCTTTTTTAATTTTTGTCGCATAAACATATGCAGTGAGATTTGTGAAAGTTGTGACGTAGGCTACATTGAAGTGTTGAAAATTTTAGGAGACAATTCACGAGCAGTTCACATTTTTCAAGAATACAGCACTATGAATTCTTATCATTTTGTTTTCATTATCAGTGCATATAGCAAATACCTGAAAATAAAATGTCATAACTCATAAGGAACTGAGCATTTGAGTATACCAAGGCAGAGAATTACATTCAGTTTATAACTAAAATAAAATGTACCTACAAAATAGTTATACTTACATCAATGCCATATACTGTATTTCTTTAGTTTTTATTGCTGCCTCTCTAGCTAACTGTGCATAATATTCTGCTGTCTTTTTTGTACTTCCAGCATCTACTGCTGAAATCAGATATGGCTTTTTTCCATTATGAATACTGTGCACAATAATAGGATCATTACCTACTGAACTCCAACCATCTTGTATAGTAAGGGTAATGGTACAATCATCAAGATTAAGGTCATTCTTCATTTCATGGATTACTTCATCATTAACTTTTAGTAAGAGATCAATGCCAACCTTTTCCTGTTTGGTGGTTCATATCCTGATCTTAGACCTTTGATTAATTTTATAAATTCTTTTTCTAAAATATTGAAGGGTATGTTAGCTGAAAAAAGAACCTTGCAACTTGTAAATCTAATTCTTCCTTTTGGTCCACAGTCATTCTTACCACAAATGGTGTAATTGATCTTTGCCTTTTATGCTTTATTGGTGTTGAATGACAGAATGTGGATGATGAAGAACCTGCACTGGTGTCACTCATTTCAGGCACATTTTCACTTATAATCTTTGGATCATCATTGCCAGAAGCCAAAGTTGGAGGAAGTGAATCAGTTTCAATTGATGCTCAAAATTTGAGTCTCAGCATACCTTTTGCCTCATTTCCAAAATATTCCACTTTTCTTTTACTGCATTTCTCTAGATGTTTCACTCTCTCAATTTTTCGAGTGATACTTTCTTTGCAATAATTGCATAGTACTCTAGTAGGCTGATCCCTTAATAAAGTCACCTCGTCCCATTCACTAGCTTTAGATCTTCCACCTCTATAACTCTTTGAGTTTGGCATCTTAAAAATTTTAATTTGAGTTAGGTCTAAATAAAGCTGAAATCTGCTGTTAAGAAATAAAGGAAAGATCTAAAATTAAAATGGAGAAAATTCTAATGTCATTATTAACTCTCATATCTGAACTTTCTGTGAAATAAAGATGTTTCTTTAATATATATTGTAGATTAGATAAATAAATTAATAAAATAGATATACAGTGGTCCCTTGCTCTATGAATCTAATTCATTCCAGAGGGTTGTTCGTAGAGCAAACCCTACGGCCTCATCTCCAGTTTCATATGCACACTTTGAGGTTTGTGGCTCCTGGTGAGGACGTTTTCTTCCTTCCTGTAGCTTTCTTTTTACAGCGAAAACTTTATCGTTCCCGCTCATCGTTGCCACCCGAGGACCACGTTGATCGAGGTAGAAGTCAGTCTTCTTTCTTGTCCTTGTCGGACAGCAGTCGATTCTTCTTTATATCTTCGACAGTGTCAGATGCTCCGATATCCCACAGCTTGTCCACACTGTCCGAAAACTTCTGCCGTTTTCCTCCGGCGTCAGTTTCTCGTTTTCTGCTCTTTTGGAGTAAGTGCCACTCTTTCCACAATGCCTCTAGCTTCCATTCACAGTTGAGCTTTGTGATTGTTTTAATGCGGGCCATGTTCCAAAACTTTAAGACGTTGTTTATGGTTTCTTTGAATGCGTCTTTCCTGTTAGCAGTGTACTGGATAACACTGAAGAAGTATTGCAAAACCTGCCGTGTTGTTGGCAATTTGCTACCACTGATGGAGGACGACAGTTGGCCAACTAAAAAAATTTCCGAGGCCGATCTTAGAGAAGGTAGCGATGTTATTTTCGCCTTTCCTTTTGATGACTCTCTATTTGTAGCTTCGAGAGTTCTTCCAGTTATGGTTGCCATTGATTTGTCCATGACAAAGGATGAGGAACTCAGACAGAATTTCAAAATGTTATGATCTGCAAAAAAAGAAATAGGTTAGGTACCTGGCAGAGGCATAGTGCATTTTCTAATTACCTATATACATTATACATTCCACCCGGGTATGGTGACTCATTTTTTTGAAAAGTATAGGTGATCGTGGTTTTTCCCATTACTTGGCACTATACTAGCACATTGGTATTACCTGTATACAGGCACAACCTTTAAACCGTTAGTCGTATGACATTGGCAGGCACACCAAATGACTTCTCTCATCAAGAGGATTCAGAAAACATCCCTACTTAATGATTTATCTTGATTCAGTAAAAAGTTAAAAAGTACGCATTTAAAAAAAAAAACTAGTAATTTCAAGGTTGATGCGAGACCCCTAAATATTGATCAATTTTTGTAAAAATGGTACCAATGTGCTAGTATAGTGCCAAATAATGGGAAAAACCATGATCACCTATACTTTTAAAAAAAAATTGAAAAGTGGGCCACCCTAATGAAGAAGGTTGGGGTAACCTAACCTAATGAGAGTAATAAAACACAAGGAGGAGAAGAGGAAGATCCTTTCATTGTGGCATCTTGGCACATAATTTCTCTGGCATTCCTGGATGACTGTCTCACAGCCAGTTGGCTTAGATGCCAGCTTTGCCACAGCTAGTCATATATGGCTTAGATACACACACACACACACACACACAATAAATATATATATATATATATATATATATGAGGGGTTGTGCGTCTTAAGGTACCTAAGCGCAACCACAAGTGAAAATGTGTTTTTGATGGATATCACTATTTTCACCCTTCCTCTATTGCGTGGTTTGGGTTATAATGACTTTACGACACTAGAAGTATTGTTGAAAACCTTATGAAGTGAACTACTTTTTTCACCTCTATCACCAGCCAAAAGTTCGCCCAAAGTTTGGCATAATAAGAAAATTAAAACATATACAGATAGTCCCCGACTTATGATAGGGTTAGGGACTGAAAATGAGATCGTAAGTTGAAAAATCGTAAGTCGAATGCACTTTTAAATGTATTCTATAGAGATAGGGACTTAAGTTCCCATTCTTGAATATTTTCATTCCTAAAATAAGGTTTAAATAAACACTAAATTACCACAATTGTTTTATTAATTGAAAGAAAAACGTAGTTCACAGTATGTAATTAAATGAAATTAGTTAATTACCATTCATATAATGGCATAAACAAATCACTTATCGCTGTCAGATGAAACACGCATTTCCACAGGGTCGTCAACGTCTCCCTCACATGTACTAAAAGATTGGATGCCACTTGTTGAAGGAGCAGAAGAAGGCATCTTCTTTAGAAAAATATCCAATGTCATCTGAACAGTTTTCTTTTTTTTTTTCGTTGTAGATTTCCTTGTAGCATGAAATGGATTCATTTACCATCCTCTCAACTTTTGCAAAGCTTTCTACATTTGGGTCCATTGCATCGAACATTTGCATTGCTTTATTAAGCGTAGAAAATGCTTCTGCCAATCCGTTCTTTGTAAATTTTCTTGTTTCTTCTTTATCCTCTTCTTCATTTTCTTCTTGTCCTTCTTGTTGTTCTTTTGCAAGCAGGAGCAAGTCATCATTTGAAAGCTCCTGAGCCTCAATATTAAGCAAGTCTGCAACATCATCATCGTTGACTTCCAGCTCGAGATCTCTTCCAAGCTCCACAATATTATTTCTTATTTCACGAACACTGCCATCTATGTCAAAGCCTACAAAAGAGTTCACATGCTCTGGTAATAGGTTCTTCCAAATTCCATTCATACATTTCTCTAATTTCGTCCCATGATGTTCCAATGTTTCTTATTGCCTGCAAGATATTGTAATCTTTCCAAAACTTTGTAAGTGACATTCCTTGTTCAACTGCTTCGATATCCTGGGCGAAGGTTCTGCGTAAATAGTATGCCTTGAAGGTGGCCACAGCACCTTGATCCATCGGTTCGATGATAGCAGTTGTGTTTGGTGGCATAAAAGCTACTTTAACATCATGATGTAGATCGCTAAGATGTTGGGGATGCCCTGGGGCATTATCCAAAAGTAGAAGAATCCTGAATGGTATGT